>JASDQU010881971.1:34410-59572 GCA_032191745.1 Picea mariana
GCCGCCTCGCGTCCTCGCACCTCACGACTTTGAACACCCAATACTTGGGCCTTTATCCTATGAATGCCCAAGTTCGCGAGATCTCTCCGATCTTTGCCACACGTCCTCTTAGATGGACGACTATAAATCTCACTTTTCCGCCTCGCGTCCTCGCGCCTCGCGACTTTGAACACCCAATACTTGGGCCTTTATCCTACGAACCCCCGAGTTCGCAAGATCTCTCCGATCTCTGCCATGCGTCCTTCCCAGATGGACAGTTCTGATCTTCTCGCCACTTCGTTGCCTTGCGTCCTCGCGCCTCGCGAGTTTGAACATCAAATCCTTGGCTCTTCCACTCACGAGCTTCCAAGTTCGCTCATATCTAATGCCTAAGATCTATCCTTCTCTTCAGCGCACACTCTTCTTGTTTTTATTCAGAGCTAACGGTCCTCATGCTGTTGGGAATTTTAGATGGGATCCAACGATCAGYGACGCTTCTCCTCCAAATTTACACATCCTTTTTACTTGGAAGAATTTCGACTCTGCACTAATTCCTTCTAAGCCTACGTTGTTCATGTTTGTCCATCGATGCACATTCTGATCCTRCCATCTTCACTGYTGTACTTGCCAGCGTTTCCTTCGATCATTCGATCTTCCTGGACTTATCTTCTTGAATATCTTGTGCTGCTGATCATCGCTGCTGAACTCAAGCCATCATCACTGCTATACTTGCCATCAATAACAAGCATACGYTGCCTGTGAAACATGCCAAACATCCTCTGCACTATCTCTTCTGGTGTCTGTCTGTTACATTCTTCCTGTACTCGTGCCATCTTTATTGCTGTACTTGCCATCAATGACAAGCATATGTTGCCTGTTAAACATTTTCCAATACATGAGTAAGTAGGAATTTTTATAAAGAAAAAAAAAATATTTTTATGCTTAGATCATTCCGAGTCATTATTGCATTTTCTCTTTGTTTTCCATTATTTTTTGGCTTTCTTTTGATCTCTCTCCTGCATTTTGTGTTTTTGGATTTCGACTTGTTTTTTCCAAGATTTTGTCAGATTTTTTTATAGTATATACACTCTTGTGTTTGAAAAAAAATGCATACATGTACACTTACTTTATATAGGAGAATGRCATGTACATATGTTCCTTTACAGAAGGTGAGGGCGCGTACAAGAAGTCATATACGCTCCCAACAAGTTTTGGGAGCGTGTAAATGCCCTATAGGAGGTAAATGAGCATAAAATAGGTCATATATGATCCTTATAGTGATAAAAGGTGCGTACAATAGTTTTTGTACGTGACCTAAAATGGATACAATCGCATATGCCTCCATAAAAGCGACTTTTTTGCTTGTTTTTCAACCCTTTTTAAGCCATGTTTTAATTTTTTGGGGGGTCCTTTTTGGGGAGTTAGGTCCCAAATAATTTTGTGGCCTATAGGGGGTTGGTAAAGACTTATAATTTAAAGGAAAACAAAGTTTTTTTATCCTTCTTTGGCTCCCTTTTATCTATTGGATTGCATGACTTTAAGACTAGTCTTGTTCTCAGGATCTCGGTTTCCTTGTCGTGGTTGTGGTCATTTTTGAAACTTGAGTTTGTTTTTTAGTTTGAAACTTTTATTCTGTGCTTTCCTTATATTTTTAAAAAATAAAAGCAAAAAAAAATATTTCTTTTAGCATATTTTGTTAGTTTTGCTTTGGTAGAAAGAAGAAGAAAACAAAAGAAAAAACCCAGTTTGTTGCTAGTTAGGTTTCTTTCTTTTTGTTACTTTGTTTCGCTTCATATTTGAAAAAGAAAAATATATTAGCATAGGATTTTGTTTTCTTCTCATATTGAAATAATTTCAAAGGAAAAATAACAAATAACATCCTTGTGTTTGCTTCTTTTTCTTTTCTCAAAAGGCTACATTGTGTGTTTTGCATCAGAAAGAGAAAAGATTGCATTTCAAGGTTTGAAAGTTTGTCCATGCATTTTTTTTTAAACTCTTTTTCTTGAAGAATTAGTGTAAAGATTTTTTTTCGAGTGTTCTTATAGTTTCGATTTTTTGCAAGAGTCTCAAACAACATCAATTTCAATTCCATATACTTTGAGTAAAAAACAACTACTAGAATTAAAAGCTAAACTCAAAATTTACTATTCTTTGTTTCTAGGGTTCATGAACAAGTTTAGGGTTAGGGCCTTGGATTAAGATTGGAGAAACAAATATCCAAGTACGGTAAACATACATAGGAGTATGATATAAGGAGAATCAAATCCAACTATTGTATAAGTATAGTAGAGAGCCTCCTCTAACACATGAGCTAAACACGAGGTCACATGAGGAAGACCCAAGGATACAACCCCTCCAAAGATTGACTGAACGTTGCAGAGAGATCATATTTTGAGGGTTTCATTAGTGACTTTACCTCCCGAGAGGTGGAAATTATGGAGCTTTGAGCTTTTCTACCCTTCCCATACGTTCGATCTCGACTATTGATTGTACCCSCCGGAYGCTGACTTCAATTTGGTATCTTTAGTTGTTTTTCCTATGTATATCAGAGTTGAATGCGGGGGGTTTCTCATGGTATCTGAGGCAGRCATTGTATCATGCTATCAATACCCATGGAGGGTGTTGGACAAACATTTTTGGATACGTTTTTTAGGAAAATTCCAAGTATGAAGGAGATGCACAACAACAAAAGAAAGAAGAGAAGGTAGAAGCATAATGCATAGTAAAGGCACATTCATGATTGAAATGCACAGTAAAATCATACTTGATAGCAAAAAGAAAGGGAATGAAGCAAGAGAATAAAGAAAGAGAATAAAGCATGAGGATAAGGCCGGTGAAAAGGAAGGAAAACAATTCTGCATGCAAAAGTAGAGAGACGTGAAAAAGTAGGAAGAAAAACAGTCAGGAATTCAAAAGCATGAAAAGCACGCCCGAAAATCGAGTCAACATGATTTGTAATGAGTCAGAATGAGTTGTAATAGGGTTTTGGGGATAAGCAAGTTGGGTTTTGAGCCCTAAATTCCATGTATAAATATGTAATGGGTTGGGAAGAAAGGGGTTCACAAAGAGAGGGAGAGAATATATTGAGAATGAGAGAGAGTCTATGTTTGATTGTTTAGCGAGAATTTGAAGAGAGAGGTTTGCACTGCATAGTGGCTAGAGAAGGTGGGGATTGATAACATGATGAATCTATTGTAGCACAGTGCACAATTCTAAGATGATTATAGAAAAAATAAGAAAGCAGCCAACCATTGTGGATGTAGCTCAAATTTGTGTGAACCATGTTAATTACTATGTTTACTCATCTTTTTATGTGATTGATCAAATATGTTCTATTTATGCATAACTAGATCCAGATCTGTTTGTGAGATAAGTGATGCATAGTGTTTTTTAATGTTACAATGAATATTTTATGTTGAAAACTGAATTATAATGGTGATGTATAACTAAATTCACTAATTAATCAAGGAATAACAAACACAAGATAATACCCACAAAGTAGATAAGTAAGAATGAATAAGATGATCACCTCCCATCTCCTCGTTCCCGTAGAAACTTGGTTCCTATAGCCCTAATATATTCCTCGAGTTAGACTTCACTTGCATGCAGGTGATGCCGAAAGGGATGGTGTCTGAAGAGTTTTGTTGGTTAAGATAACTTGAATTTTTTGGTGTCTGAAGGGAAGGAACGAGAATTTTCTCAAAAAGAGAATAGAAACCCTTGGATCAAAGATGAGCAATGGATGAAAAGGCATGTGTGCATAGATCTACATGAGATTTTATTTGGTGAATTTTCGATTATCTTAGTTGAGTGGTTAGAAATATTAGTGGAGAATACTTGAAGGTACCAAACTACAATGTCAAGGAACTGGAATCCCAAGTTGGTAAGTCAATTGAATTCTATAAGTAATAAGAATTCTCGTGCAATTGATTTTTGGTTGGGAAGTATATTGGGAGGTTATATTATAGAACTTGTAGTGGATTGTACCTTGTCATAACATAAAGGGATTTGTTCAAGGGTCCACGCGGAAGGTTTATGAAATCATTGGGTACATGGATAAAGATTGTTTTGTGTGACAAAGGTGTGATGATGATGGAGTTTGACTGCTCAGGGGATTCATGCACATAGGGGAACTAGGGATTGACAGGAGGATAATATAAACGTAGGAAAGAATGAAGAAGGAAGGGAGGAACTTAGGATGCATAGAATTGAAGGAGATGTATCAAAAAAATATGATGAGTTCATAGTACTACGCAGTAGAGGAATATACAAGTGATTGAAGACTGGGGCTAAGAAGAGAGATTTGTGCAAAGAGGTTGAGAGGACAGATCCTTGCGCATAGTCTAGATCATAGAAATACCACATATAGAAGGAGAGAAAGAGGATCTTAGTTCATTATGATAATAGAAGAGCCAATAAGTCCTACTCAGGCATGATCTTGTGTCGATTCCACAACCTCGTGTGCATCACCTAGATCAGAAATAACAGTTGAAGATTTGTCAAAAGAACTCATAATCAATAGAGGAATTCATAATCGTATTAATCATAGTAGTGGGAGAAGTGCGTTGAGCCAGAGAAGTGGAAGCAGTGCATTGAGTTAGAGTCAACCAACATTGCCAAGGGGAGGTAATAAAAAAACCAACATGGCAGGGTTAGATACCATATTGAGACTACCTGAGCTCCAGGGAGTGGAGTTACCCATAACAACATCTATTCATATGTGAAACAATTTGGGCTGTGAAGTGTTGGCGACGGAAGTCACTCCTGGATTGCTTGCAGGAGTAGAGCCCGACGCCCATCAGTTTTTATGTCACGATTTGTTTAATGGGGTGATCAAATGGATAAAGACTCAAGAAGATAAAACTTTAACTCAGGAAGTCGGGCCTGGTATGTATGCAGCAAGGGAGGTCTTGATCCAACTTCTGTCAATAAATGGATTAAGGGTGATAGATGGAAGACTTGTGAGAACGGTGAACAAGATTGCCTCAGGCGATAGGCCTTCGAAAACTTGAGGATGAAAAGCTCAGAAGCCAAGATCCTCTTGGTCTAGAGCCTCAAGGAGTTGAGTGATGACTCGACTGGATCCTCCAATTCCAAGTCGTTCAGTGCTAAGAAAATCACAAGAATCGATTAGAAACAATGTAACTGTTACAATGATCCAAACTACATCATCCTATAACAACTACAACTCGACTAGATCCTCCAATTCTAAGCTGTTCTAACACGATAAACAAAGAGATGGAAAGAAGCTGACATCCATAAAGTAAGAAATCTCAAATGCCATATACATTAACCAGAGCGACCAACACTTCATCAAAACTTTACAATCGGGAGCCTTGCTCAACCATCGATGCCTACAAAAATGGTGAAAATGCCTACATATAATCAAAAACAACAACAACAGCCAAAACAAGACATTGCATTAAAAACATTGCGTCTGCATGTCTTCTGACAGTCTGCGCATGCAGACTCTTGCCGATTGTGCACCCAAGACTTGGTGTTCCCTCGGCCAAATTCAGACGGCTATTCTTTGTCAGACACCACCTTAACTGCGCATGGCTCCTGCAAGGGAAGTAGTTGAGACATTAAGAGCCAAGCTAGCGTGTGAAGACCTCCTCCGGCTGGTAGAGGACTCGGTATGGCTTCTTTGGAAAAAAGAGTATACAGGACCTTCTCGAGCAGACGGCTTGCCAGATGATCCATACCTTACAATTAATTCCTGAGGAGAGGTTTCAACCATCCCTTCTCACCTTCATTTACTCCAAACGACAACCAGGATCGAGGTCGAATCAGATGGCGCATGGAGATCACGATGATCCTTCCAGCGACTAGACTCGACACCTTTGGCCCCCCTTTGCACAACTCCTTTCTTTCCCAAGTGACCACGGGTTGTGACCCTGTGTTTATTCCCAAGGCACTTTCGGCATTTGTGGATGGAAGGAGCTAATCCTTACTTATTTATAGTTGCGATGAGCGAAATGACGAGATGGCCTAATTGGGCGCCACGTGTCCTTCTCAGATCTGACGGTCCTGAACTTACTCGGGGATATTGTGGGCCCGGGTCCTGGATGCTCCCGGCACCTCGCGTATCGGGAATATGACAGAGCTGCTCCTTGCCCCTTGAAAGCATGATGGGAGAAAAGGCGAGGAGCCTAATCGCGCACCAGGTGTCCCCTTTGGATGAACGGCTGACACTGCTTTGTGATACTGTGGGCTCAACTCTAGGCGCTTTCGATGCTTCGGGGTTCGGGCTTTTGAGATGTGAGATGATGAGGGACTTTTACCCTTCGAACTCCCGAATGCCGATATGCTGACTAGATCTCGCACTATGTGTCGCTGGATCAGACGACCCAGATTCAGTCTTGAAATATAGGCGCTTTCTCTAACGCTATGTATCAGTTAACTTGGTAGCCCCGATATCCCGATGACCGTTGATATGCTCCTTCGAGTGAATCCTGACCGCTTGAAATCAGACTACTCACTTACTTGATTTAAGCTCGAAATGGGGCTTTATGTGCTATGCTTGGGCGTTCTTCATGCAACCCGCTGACCCGAATGCTCTTGTGCCCCGGACAAGAAATGTTACTAACATTAGGCTCCATGGGGTATAGAGTCATCCCTGTGATGCTCTAAGGACTCATTTTGCAGTTCCATTGCCTTGCTGTTGGGCTATGGAGTCAGGCTCAAAACATCTCGCTGCTGAAAATACAAGCCGAAAAAATAAAATCAACAAAATAAAAATACATGCTCAAAGGAGCTTATTTATATACAATCCTAAACTAATAAAACACTTTACATGGGGCTAGGTGAAAGAAGATTTCCACCATAGCCATTTAAGCAGCTTCCTGGATAGAAGCTCCTTCCTTCTGTCAATGATCATCAATAGATGGTGTAACCGTGATAGAAGAACGGTTATACTCTTCAACTCCTCCTTACAGGCTGGAGTTAAGATGAAATAGGGTGGCTCCAAGGCATAGGGGAAATGTCACTCCATGTACTCGCTGACAGGGTCATCGAATCAGTGGCCAATTCCGGGAAATTGGTGACATACAACCTCTTCTGCTACATAGTTGTTCACATGCGGCCAAATATCTCTGATAAGCACAGGCGGGTGAATAACTGAAGTGGGCTCGCTGATCTCAGGTGGTTGCTATTTGTTGATTGGCTCCGGATGCATGCTCAGCTGTTCCTCTGGTTCCTCCTCCTCTTTTTCGTGCACTCCCCCATCTTGTAAAAAGGGAACGGTCTCCCGATCCTTCTCTTCAATCCCAAATGTAAATACATCATGGGAAATCTCGTGAAGGAAGAAAGAATAATCCTATTCCACAATGGCTTCTTTGTTTAAATCTGAGACAACAGGCTCATTGGGGGTAGATGCTAACGCATCCAATAAATCTTCAATAATCTCTTCAAAATAGCTTCTTAGATCATCTGTCTCGAAGACTAGAAAATCCTTTTTTCTGCCTTCCAATTCCAATTTTTCACATTGGGCAGTGGGGAATATCACCTGCTCCACTAGTTCACTCAGGTCATCTTCTTCCTCCTGGGCTGGAAAATCCTCTGCACAGTCTTCATATTTCAACTCTTCTAATTAGGAAGAGAGATATTTCACCTGCTCCATCAGCTCACTCAGGGAATCCTCATAGCCTACATAAGAGACAGCTCTATCTTGTATACATTTGTTGTAGTATCCCTCACAACAGCTATGAAAAATCAACTCAGAGGGATAAAGCTCCTAACAATAGGCAGCGAAGGCTGCATGGAATTCACTGAGTGAAGAAATGCTAGCGGGGGGTAAAAAATGATACCATTTACGGGCATCCCCTGCTAATGAGAACATGAACATTTTCAGTAATACATCCTCATGATGTATCTCCCACTGATGCATGAGTTCATGAAACTCACTGAGGTGCCGAGAAGGGTTTTCATCATGACTCTTTCCAAATATGGGCAAATAATCGCCCCATTCATTTGGAGAGGGGACAACATTAGGAAAACCAGGAATAGCAGAAAAATTAAAAGGAGCAAACCTGTGAGCAAGGATTTTCTCCATATCGAACTAGTGGAGTCGCCAATCGATCCTTGAATCATGGAGTCGCCAGGTGAAAGATGYGTAACTTTGAATGTGTCTGGTCCTTGTTCACCATCAAAGGCCAGATCCTAACATTGTTGTTACCCCAGGAAGATTCTCAGGCTGAGAAAGCAGCTGCTGAAACCTTCTCGAGAAAGCTCTTTAGGGTCAGCTTTCAGGTGTGCTAACAGTAGCCACAGCTGAAACAGTGATGTGGAAACCTTGGAGTCGCCACAGTGGAGTCTCCAGGTTCATAGTAGAAATATTGAAGGGCTTTGATGTCTGATGCACCTTCAGAATCAGAGGCTCAATGTCGTTCTGCCCAGGGAAAATCTTCAACTTCGTCCCCGACAACGGCGCCATAAATGTTGGCAACGGAAGTCACTCCTGGATTGCTTGCAGGAGCAGAGCTCGTTGCCCATCAGTTTTTATGTCACAATTTGTTTAATGGGGTGATAAAATGGATAAATACTCTAGAAGATAAAACTTTAACTCAGGAAACCAGGCCTGGTATGTATGCAACAAGGGAGTTCTTGATCCAACTTCTATCAGTAAATGGATTAAGGGTGATAGATGGAAGACTTGTGAGAAGGGTGAACAAGACTACCTCAGGTGACATGCCTTCAAAATCTTGAGGATGAAAAGCTTGGAAGCCAAGATCCTCTTGGTCCAGAGCCTCAAGCAGCTGAGTGATGACTCGACTGGATCCTCCAATTCCAAGTCATTCAGTGCTAAGGAAATCACAAGAATCGATTAGAAACAATGTAACTGTTACAGTGATCCAACCTACATCATCCTATAATAGCTACAACTTGATTGGATCCTCCAATTTTGAGTTGTGCTAACATGGTAAACAAAGAGATGGAAAGAAGCTGACGTCCATAAAGTAAGAAATCTCAAATTCCATATACATTAACCAGAGTGACCAACGCTTAATCAAAACTTTACAATCGGGAGCCTTGCTCAACCATCGATGCCTAAAAAAATGGCGAAAATGCCTACATATACTCAAAAACAACAACAACATCCAAAACAAGACGCTGCATTAAAAACATTGCATTTGCATGTCTTCTGACAATCTGTGCATGCAGACTCTAGCTGATCGTGCACCCAAGACTTAGTGTTCCCTCGGCCAAATTTGGATGGCTATTCTTTGTCATACACCACCTTAACATCGCATGGCTCCTGCAAGGGAAGTAGCTAAGACATTAAGAGCTAAGCTAGCGTGTGCATACCTTCTCTGGCTGATCGAGGACTCGGTATGGATTCTTTGGAAAAAAGGGTATACAGGACCTTCTCGAGTAGACCGCTTGCCAGATTATCCATACCTTACACTTAATGCCTGAGGAGAGGTTTCAACCACCCCTTCTCACCTTCATTTACTCCAAGCGACAACCAAGATCGAGGTCAAATAAAATGGCACATGGAGATCACGATGATCCTTCCAGTGACTAGACTCGATGCCTTTGGCCCCCCTTCGCACAACTCCTTTCTTTCCCAAGTGACCACGGGCTGTGACCCTGTGTTTATTCCTAAGGCACTTTCAGCGTTCGCGAATGGAAGGAGCTAATCCTTACTTATTCATAGTCGCGATGAGAGAAATGCTGAGATGGCATAATTGGGTGCCACACGTCCTTCTCAGATCTGACGGTCCTGAACTTACTCGGGGATATTGTGGGACCAAGTCCTGGATGCTCCCGACACCTTACACATCGGGAATATGATGAAGCTGCTCCTTGCTCCTTGAAACCATGATGGGCGAAAAGGAGAGGAGCCTAATCGTGCACTAGGTGTCCCCTTTGGATGAACGACTGAGATTGCTTCACGATACTACGGGCCCGACTCTGGGCGCTTTCGACACTTCAGGGTTTGGGGTTTCAAGATGTGAGATGACGAGGGACTTTTACCCTTCGAACTCTCGAATGCCGATATGCCGACTAGATCTCGCACTATGTGCCCCTGAATCGGACGATCCAGATTCAGTCTTGAAATATAGGTGCTTTCTCTGACGCTATGTATCAGTTAACTTGGTAGCCCCAATATCCCGATGACCGTTGATCTGCTCCTTCGAGTGAATCCTGACTGCTTGAAATCAGACTGCTCGCTTACTTGATTTAAGCCCGAAATGGGGCTTTATGTGCTATGCTTGGGCATTCTTCATGCAACCCGCTGACCCGAATGCTCTTGTGCCCCAGACAAGAAATGTTACTAACATGAAGAATGCCCAAGATGAGGATGTAAAGATTGCATAGCTGGAAACAACATTTAGGGGTCATGCATTAGTCTGGTATATGAAATTGTAGAGTACTATGCCTACAATTCAAGAAAGGAATTTAGCAGAAATTAGACAAGCATTGGTGAAAGAGTTCAAGAAACTGAAATTTGAGTTGCAACACATGACAAAATTGAAAGAAATCAAACAGGTGTAGAATGAATCTGTTTGGGACAATGATCAAAGATTTAAGGATTTGATGGGTAGGTTGACATTTCAAATTCCTGATCAACAACACCAATAATGGTTTATTGCAAGATTACTACAACACATTCGTTAATTGTCATTGATACAACAAAAGGTTGTGTTGCATCCTGAATATTTGGAAATTGCGATGGAAGCATATACTAGATGAGAAAGTGGGGGGATGGAGCACGTTCAGACACAGTCAGATGCCTTAAACGTTCAATTAGAATAACTTACAAAAGGGAAGGAGAAGCGGGAAAAATTCTGGTGTACCAAGTGTAGGACTAAAGGCCACCATAAGGATGAATGCCCAACATTTGTGAAATATTTGGTGATTGGAGCACCGAATCCATTACCTGGAGGGGGATACTGTAAGATATGTAAGAAATGGGGACATTATCCAACTGAGTTTCCATTACTACAAAAATACTAGAGTACACCAAGAAACCAATTTTGTAACTTTTGCAAGTCAGTTGGGCATGAAGAGAAGGATTTCTGCACATTTGACTTGATGAGGGAGTGCATTTCATATATGTATAGGATTTAGAAGGAGAATGTTGTGGAAGATGGAGGTGTTCCACTATATACTAATCAAAGAGGCTTTAATACAGGAAACCGAGGAGGATTTGGCAGAGGTCAAGGTAGAGGAAATTTTGGCAGACGAGGTAGAGGACCAATAATATGTTACAATTGTAATCAATCGAGACACTTACCTCGTGATTGCCTAAATCCATATACAACCTACACATACTATAGAGCACGAGATCATGCTACAAAATACTGTCCTCAACTACTTGTGAAATGGAAGACAAAAGGGAATTATAACCATAATCCAAATCATAATGTACAGAAGATATCAGTGGAGAAACACAATTAAGGACCTAAAATAACAGTTTTTACATGCGGAGGAAATAGAAAAGGGGCTGATGCAATGAATGGAGGAAGACATGTTGAGCAATGGGTGAAGAAGTCGGCAGGACCTATGCCAATGTTTTATCCTCAACAAGAAAAGGAGACATATCAGAGGGCCAAGAAAGAGATACTAGGAATGAATTGGGTAGCATCAACATCATTTGAACCTCCTGTCTGTGAACATACTATACCAAAAAATCCACTTGAGAAGGTAAGTACTCTAAGAGAGTTCCTGAGAAGTTGCATAGAATTTATGAAAGATGAAACTGCACTAAATGCATTATGCGACATGATTTTTCATTGTCCACAAGAAAGGGAAATTCCAATCGCACACAAGGTAGTGAATCAGGTATTGTACAAAAAGAGGACCAACGGAGAGTTCAGGTTAAGTGCGCAGATTGAGGAATATGATGTGAATAATGTCATATTAAAATTGGGTTATGAAGTAAATGTGTTACCAAATAAAACTTGGGAAATGATGGGGAAACCCAAGTTGATTTGGTCTCGTGTTCAGTTAAGGTTGGAAAAGCAACACATAATAGTACCAATTGGCCGACTGATAGGAGTACTTGTGAATATAGATGGGGTGCACAACATAGCATATTTTTAAGTCATTTAGATCGTGGATGATATTCAACCATATACAATACTGATGGTACTTTAATAGGCCTTTGAAAATAAGGAAATCATTAATCGAAAAAAGAGGGAAATGATATTTGAGGTAGGAGACTTAAAGGGAATTGCACTGTTGGATCCGAGAGAATGAAAGAGGTGCATAGATCTAGCAAGAGGGAATGGAATTGACAATCTGTATAACATGACTGTGCGGATGGAGGACTATGTTAACCTGAATGTAGATGGTGTGATAAGTTGGAGAAGTATTAGCTTGTGCGTGTCAGATTCAGAGGAAGGTCTAGAACATTAGCAGCAGAGGCTGCATGAAGTATCAACGAGACAATGTGCTTGCCTAGCTCAATCATTGCGCTGGATTGGAACAAAGTTATGTGATCCACCCAAGTATGGTGGATTGAATGCTATCAATTATTTTGTAAAGTAGTTTGAGTTGAAGATACCCAAACAAAACAGACTGTTGGCATTAGATGTGGTCTTGAAAGCTACTCCATCCAGATGGTGGGATGCACACAAAGAGGGAATGGAAGATTGGTCGCAGTGTAGAAGACTCATGCAAACAAGGTTCAGTATTGAGGTGAAGGATACTACACAAAAGTATACAATATTAAGTGACCCAATAGATAATATTGTACAATGTAGAAACACATGGAGTTTGACACTAAAGGAGGAATGGATACACAGGTTTATACATACATTGGATACGATTCCTAAGAACTAATACTTGGAGCTGGAAATGCACAGAGAAACAACAAAATGGGAAAAAATGATTCAAAGGTTTAAGGTAACATTCACTTTTGAACATGATCATTAAAAAGAAGGGTTGATGGAAGTAGTATATGTGTGCAGTGAGCACATAGCTTTTATGATTGTCCACAAATTACTGGAATGTTACAATGTTGCTAAAGAAGAACACAATGAGCAAGATCCAAGGAATGTGCAAGTACCTGAAACCGAGGGGAGGATGCAATAGATATACTAGAGCTTGAATCTGTTGTGTACACACAACCAATAAAGACACATAAGGTGAATATTGGGACAAAGAAAAATCCCAATTTTGTGCAGATAGGAGATTATTAGAATGATGAAACAACGGATAAGATTGCAGATTTATTGCGTAAGTATCATGATCTATTCTAAACTAAATTCTTGGAGATGAAGGGGATAGATAGTGAGTTAGGATAGATGAAAATCCCCTTGAAATTAGATACTAAGCTAGTGAGACAGAGACTCTACAGGTTAAATCTGAAATATAAAGAGAAGGTGAAAGAAGAAATAGAATGAATGTTGGAAGTAGGGATCATTGAACCAGTGGTGGAATCATAATGTATAAGTATGATGGTGGTAAAATATAAGAAAACAGGGGGAATCGATATTTGTGTAGACCTAATAAATATAAATGATGCATGCCTGCATGATCCATTTCTAACACCTTTCTTAGATGAGGTACTAGAGAATGTAGGAGGGAACGAGGCTTATTCTTTCATAGATGGATTTTTTGGATATCATAAAATAAAGATTGTGTAGGAAGACATGTATAAGAATACTTTTGCAAAAGTGTGGGGAAGCTATCAATACACAATGAATCCCTTTGGACTAAAGAATGCACCTTTAGTTTTTTCAAGAGTTGTTGTTGCCTCCTTTAAGGAGTTTATTCATAAGTTCCTTGAAGTGTAATTAGATGATTGGACAATGTTTAGTTTATTGAAATATCACATATAAGTACTCAGGTTAATGTTGGACAAGTGTATACAATGTCATATTTCACTGAATTTAAAGAAATGTATTTCTGCGCACCTTTTGGAATTTTGTTGGGCCATGTGGTATGTAAGCATGACTTATTAGTGGATCCTGCTAAGATTGCAATGATTCTAGATTTAAAACCACCCACATCAGTCATACAATTGAGAGAAACTCTGGGCCATACTGGGTATTACATGAAGTTAATTAAGAGTTATGTGCAGATTACAACACCTATGGAGAAGTTTTTGAAGAAAGAAGGGAAGTTCTAGTGGAATGAGGACTATTAGAAGGGTCTGGACACATTGAAGGAAAAATTCGTGACCCACCAATTTTTATCTTCCCAGATTGGAAGAAGGAGTTCCATGTTCATTTGGATGCATCGTCCATAGCTTTGGGTGCACAACTATCTCAACCAGGGGAAGGAGACATAGATCAACCAATTGCTTTTTACAAGTAGGAAGTTTTCCATAGCAGAGAAGAATTACACCGCCACAGAATGAGAAGGATTGACAATGGTATATGCACTATAGAAATTTATACATTATTTATTGGGTTCTCATTTTAAGATATACACAAAATACTTTGCACTAAGATACTTAGTGAACAAGCCAGTGTTGGGGGGGGAGAATATGAAAATGGTTGATGAAATTCCAAGATTATGATTTTGAGGTTGTTGTGAAACCAAGGAAGTTGAATGTAGGACCGGATCACTTATCGTGCATACTATCATGAGAAGATGAAAGAAATATAGATGACAACTTTCTAGATGCATATTTATTTGCAGTTACAATGGTGGATGACTACTTCACACACATAGTGTAGTTTTTGTTATATTCTTTGCATGCGTGTGTGTGGGCATGTCAAATATGACAACTGCGTTTGACGATCCCTCATAGTAATGCTCTATTTGTGTTGTGTGCATCGAGAACTTTCCTAGGGGGGTCCCAGGGGGGGCAGGTGTGCCCTTCCTGGTTACACGCAACATTCGGCACCGGGTGTAGCCTGAGGCCGACGGGGTTCAGGGAAGCGCCCCATTTTTTTTTTGGGGGCGGTTTTTGTTATTTTTAGAGGTTTTTCTATTTCTAGCAGTTTACTAAAAATAATCCCAGTTTTAGGGATTAGGGTTTTGGTATCTACGGAATACCTAAAAACATTGTATATATTGTATAATGAATGGTGAAATTTGATATAATGAATATAAGAAAGGTTTTCCCGGTTGAGAGTTTCCGGTATAAATCTCTGTGTACTATGTGAATGAGCCATTGATTAAATTATGTTTTTCTTAAGAATCTATATGCATTGCTTTACTTCACATGATTTTTTAAGTACAAGAATGGCCCCATCAAACATGACAGTTTCACAGAAGAAACAAATAGTGGTTAAAGCAGGAGACTATCGATTAATTGCAGGGAACTTATACAAGTTAGGTGCACATGGAATATTGAGACGATGTGTGTTAGAGTATGAAAGGCCAATGATACTCTCATAAGCACATAGAGGAATTGTAGGAGGAAATTATGCAAGAAAAGCGACAACACATAAGATTTTGTGTATAGGGCTCTGGTGGCCCACACTTCATAAGGATGTTAAAGAATAATTTTAGGCATGCAATGTATGTCAAAGGGTGGGAAAACCATCCAAGAGGGATGAGATTCCTTTACACCTATAGTTTACGTTGCAAGAATTTGATACATGGGAGATAGACTTTGTTGGACCAATCAACCAATCAACAAGAAGATTAGGATCTAGGTTCATAATCATTGGGATAGAGTATTTGACTAGATGGTTAGAAGCAACACCAATAATAGAGTGTTGCGAGGTTTCTATTTGAGAATGTAGTTACACGATTTGGATGCCCGCACATTCTACTCAGTGATAAAGTAACACACTTCCTGAATAAGACAATTGAAACAATGACTAAGGAATTTCAGATTCATCATCATAGGAACATGCCATATCACCCTCATGCCTATGGGACATTAGAAGCTTTTAATAAAATTATGGAAAATGATCTGACAAAGATCTGCAATGTAGGGAGAGATGATTGGGACTTAAGAGTTCCTACAATATTATGGGCATATAGGACTACAAGAAAAAAATTGAAAGGACATACACCATTTAGGTTGGTATATGGGAAAGAAGGAGTAATGCCAATGGAGTTTATTGTGCCTAGTTTTCATGTTGTGGTGATTACTGATCTCTCATATTCTGGCGTAGCAGAGGAGAGATTGTCACAGTTGGTACAACTCGAGGAAGATCAATTTGTCACAGCATTCCATCAACATGTTTATAAGGCGAGATAGAAGGAATGGTATGATAGACACATCAAACAAAACAACTTCCAAATAGGGGGCTTAGTATTACCGTACAAAAGTAAGTTCATGGAGCATCCAGGAAATTTATGAATGCATTGGTTAGGACCCTATGTGATTCAACATGTGATGGAGGCAAGTGTTGCACAGTTGGAAACACCGAATGGAGAAGTCCTTGGAGGAATGGTGAATGGAAGTCGGTTGAAACTCTATAGAAATGACTGACTGTCTACGCATTAATTTGAGATGCACAAGAACACATGTATCAATTGAAAATATTGTTGTGAAATTTGTGGCACATGTATTGGCCTACAAACTAATAAGGAAATACCACAAGGATGAGGTGTTGACCATAGTGATCACAACTGTGAAAAATTACATAGAGGGGGTCCAAATGAATTGGGACACATTTTTGGTAAATCAGATTTTGATAGATTGCATAGAAGCCTGGGAGAAATGGATGGAATTTCATTATTCCTGTCTTCTCATCCTAATCACACTAGTTGGCTAGAAGGAGCCTGGAAATTACCAGTTTTTGAAAACAACAAGCAGAGGTAGTGCAACTGCGCGAAATGTCAACCTATGGAATACAACAAACAAGAGGAGATAACTAGATAACAATGCCACATTCCATGTCTATATTGAAGAAATTAGACATATCATAACACACACATCGTGCATCACCACCCATACGGTAGAGACTTACTAGGATATTGTGGTCTTTAAAGYAGGGATGCATCAAATGTAAATCCAAGCCAAAAGGGACCTTGCGTACTAGTGGTTRCCAACATGCTACAAGTTGAAAACAGATGATGTATGTTTTATTTCCAATGAATGGGAGGAAGAGTGGAAAGTTCTAGGGGAGAAAACGAAGCACCCTTACGACGAAGAAGAAAAAKACAATGAAGAGAAAGAACTAACAGAGGGATAGGGAAATGGGAAATGCAATGGCACATGGAATATGCCGACGACAAGACCATCTGTAGAAGAAGTGCAAAAAACATTCCCAAGACCAAGGGTCAAATGAAAAGACAAGGGGAAGGGCCTAGCCCTAGTTGCGTACAAAAAGATGAAATCCCACAAAGTACCACCTGTTTATGCTCTAACATATGATGACATGGAAAAAATCGACTACCAAGTATGTGATGTCACAGAGAAGGCAATTGATGAAGCAACATAGAAATAAGATGAACTACACTAGAAGGTGTAGGACCAGTGGATGACAATACAAAAACTATTAGAGACAATGAGGATAACACCAAAGAGAGGATTAGGTGAAGGACCATCAATGAGACCGATTGAGGATGTAGGGACTACCACTCCATTCTTGTCAGAGTTAGCAGTTGGGCGTAGAGTGTTGGAGATCACAACAGATTCACTCAAGTTCCTAATGCAAGAACTGCAAGAGAAGATGAAAGTAATAAGTCACATGAACTTACTCATTTCACGAATGCCTACAAAAATACTACAGAGCTTGCATATCGATATTATGCAGGAGATAAGGCTCTGCGCAAAGTTAGCGTGCAAAGAGTTGACTAAGGTGATCAACGAGAAGGCATAAATGCATCAAAAGTATACAACTTCTCTACAGGAGAAGAGTGAGGCCAAGGAGAAAGTTGAGAAAGCACTAAAAGAGAAGGAAGAGTTTGATCAAATGGCATAGTGGATACAAACTGTCATCCAAAATATCTATAAGGATATCCCAAAAGTAGCAATGGTGGTACAGGCTACAATGGAAGAATAGGTCTCAAGAATCGACAAAGTCATTAAAGGATTTTGTACCAGTGTTAAAGACTTGAAATTGTGGACCATGCCAGGAGCACCACTAGAGGAAATGGATGAAAGAGAAAGAACCACTATGACCGCGGTGGAAAATATCAAGAAGTTGGATGAGGAATGCGTAAAACTACGTGAGGAAAGTGTGCATATATTGAAAAAATTGATGGAGGGTCCATAAATGAAGGTTGTGGAGGCGAGATTGACTGATGCACAGGAAAAGGCACAAAATGATTTTGAAAACATAAGTATGTTTCCACTAGTGGAGCACATGATGACCATATTGGCACAAAGGYAGTCGTACAATGAAATAAAATAGATACGAGGCCAGTAGAAGATCCTGCAACAACGATTAGTGTCACTGGAGGATGAATCACTAAGTGTAATMGGGGAATTGACAACTATTAAGGGAAAGTTAAAGAAGGCAACACATGAAAACAAATAAAAAATTACGACCCTAACTCCACAGGTCATAGAACAGATTGTGGAACAAGAGGCAGAAGTTAGGAAAGAGGTTGCAACAACAAAAGAAACCKCCCAAAAATTCATGGTAGTATGGAAGAGAATGACACAACATGCTTGAGTGGCTTGGGATGAGCCAAATGTTGGACAAGAATTTTTGGATACAATTTTGAGGAAAATACTAAGTATGGAGGACATGGGAAACAACATAAGAAAGAAGAGAAGGCAGAAGTGGAGTGCACAGTAAAGGTGCATTCAGGATTGAAGTGCGCAGCAGAAGCATACTTAACAAYGAAAAGAAAGGGAATAAAGAAAGATAATAAAGTAGGAGGATAAAGAGGGTAAAAAGGAAGGACAATAGTTCGGCATGAAAAAACAAAGAGATGCACAAAAGTAGGAAGAACAACAATCATGAATGCAAAAGCAGGAAAAACACACCCAAACAACGAGTCAACATGAATTGTAATAGGGTTTTTGGGATAAGCAAGTAGGGTTTTGAGCCCTAAATTCCATGTATAAATATGTAATGGGTTGGGAAGAAAGGGGCTCACGAAGAGAGGGAGATAATATAATGAGAATGAAAGAGAGTCTATGTCTGATTGTTTAGGGAGAATTTGCAGAGAGAGGCTTGCACTGCAGAGTGACCAGGCAAAGTGGGGACTGATAACATGATGGATCTAATTTAACGCAATGCACAAGCCTGAGACGATTATAGACAGAATCATAAAGAATACAACCATTGTGGACATATCCCAAAGTTGGATGAAAAACATTAATTAGTGTGTATGCTTGTCTTTTTGTGTGATTGATCATGAATGTTCTATTTATGCATAACTAGATATAGATATGTTTTATAGGTAAGTGATGCACATTAATTATGAATGTTACAATGAAGAGTTTATGTTGCAAACTACAGTGTAATGGTGATGTACAAATGAATTCACTAATTAATCAAGGATAATAGACAAAGTATAACGTGCACATAGTAGATAAGTAAAAATGAATAAGATGATTGCCTCCCATCCCCTCGTTCCTGCAGAAAATTGGTCCCTACAACCCCAATAGATGCCTCAGGTGAGACTTCAATTTCATGCAAGTGATGACGAAAGGGCCAATGTCTGAATGGTTTTGTTAGTTAATATAACATGAACCTTGGTTCTTATAACCGTGCTCCAACAGAGGGTGCCCCACAAAGCGATGGTTACTTGCACCGGGTAATGCTGGTAAGTGGAGGTCRAGCTAAATTCTTATCACTCCTTTGTTCATTGATATTAGGACTTGATCAACCCATGCCAATTTTTAGAAGGTCCCATCCYACTTTTTCATTTCTTTCGACTTAGGACCTTATTCACCTGGGATAAAGTTTTGGAGAAGATGTTTATTTGCGATGTTTGTCTTAAGATTTTTTAGTGGAGTGTTTCTTTGAATAGTTGGCCTTAGGTTGTGTCTGTATCACTTCTTTTGGATGATTGATTCAATGTATTTTACCAACTTCTCTACTGGTCAGGAAGGACCCATGGTATTTCCCTTGAAAGTGTGGATCCGCCTTCTAGATGGCGTAGGTTTTTATACCACTAATTCACTAGAGTTAGTGTGCTAGAATTTTTTAGACATGAACAATCTTGTAAGAGAAAAAACTGTGCATAATAATCTCATGACCAGACTTCTTGAGGATACCAACCAAGGGACCCCTGCCTAAGGGGATTCTTGTTCTTTTTCTTTCTTTGGAAATTTTGGTGACCCCTTGATGGCCACTTTGAACATTCCTTGGTTGAATGTAGGATTACTGGTTTGGTAGTGGACCACCCCGAATGTCCTAAATTCTCTTGATGCTTCTCAAATAATCACTTTATGTCATGGGAATCAAATGGATGTTGATCCTTTAAGTTCTATATCCATGAAGTCTACTCCTCTTTATCCATCTTCTGGTGAAAGTATCTCTACTAGTGACCAGAAGTCTAAAAGGAAGAGGAAGAGGAAGAGAAAAAAGAAGAAGTCACCAATCCATACAAGTCATGTTGGAGACTGTTCACCAACCTCTATAAGTCATGTTGGGGGAACAAGTCCAGTCACTACAATTCATATTGGCATTAGTTCACCAACCTCTGTGAGTCATGTTGGATATTTTAAACCAACCACTACAATTCATGCTGGGGGGAAAATCCCAGTCACTGTAAGTCATATTGACATCAAGTCTCCAGCCTCTACTAGTCATGTTGGGGGTAAGAAACCATTTGTTTCTAGTCATGTTGGGAGCGTGAATACAACCTCCGCTAGTCATGTTGGAGTTATGTCAACAACCTCTATGATTCATGTTGAAGACCAACAACCATCCTTTGCGATTCATGCTGGGAGAGCAAGTCCAATCATTGTGAGTCATACTAGAATCAAGTCTCCAACCTTTGCTAGTCATGCTAGGAGAAAGCAGTTGGCCACTGCAAGTCATGTTGGGGGTAACCCTTCAATCACTACAATTCATGCTAGGGGAATTGATAATATTGAGAATCCTAAATGAATAGGACGTAAGCATAAGTTCCCTTATAAAATTTGCAAGGGAGATACCCTTAATCATATGTGCCCTGGTATTCCATAGGTACTAATATTGTGGTCCTTTTCTGACGACCCTTCTAGTTTTGATCCATCTTCGATTTCTCAACAATCTATTCAGTCATTGGTTGATGAAGTGGTCATGCTGATGAAAAATTTGACTGATCCCACTGTTCTTTTGGAGAGTGATGTGTCGCTTGAACATGTTGTCTCACAGCCTATAAATTTTATAAGGGAAATTGGGCTTATGTCCTATTCATGTAGGTTTAACAATAGTTGCATATTTCTAGTATGAATTGCAGTGACTAGCTTTGTGCCTCCAACATAACTCATAGCAATTGTTTTTTTTCTCCCAGCATGACTAGCAAAGGATGGTCTCCTATCTCCAGTATGACTTGTAGTGACTGGACTCTTACTCCCAACATGAATTATAGAGGTTGTTTTCTTGAACCCAACATGACTTGTAGAGGCTAGTTGCATGTCTCCAACATGACTTGCAGAGTTTGCTTGCTTGACCCCAACATGACTTGTAGAGGTTGGTTGCATGTCTCCAACATGACTTGCAAAGGTTGGTGAACTATCTCTAGTATGAATGGTAGTGACTGGACTCCTACCCCTAACATGACTTGTAGAGGCTAGTGGCTTCTTCTTCTTATTCCTTCTCTTCCTATTCCTTTTAGACTTCTGGTTACTCGGAGCTAGACTTTCACTAGATGAAGCAGAAGGAGGATGAGTAGACTTCACTAATGAGGAAGGTAAAGGATCAAGATCAATTTGATTCCCATGAAATAAGTTACTTTTCTGAGAAGCATTAGGAGCATTCAGGACATTCGAAGTGGTCCACAACCAAATCGATAGTCCTACATTCAACTTAGGAATGTTCAAAGTGTCTATCAAGGGGGCACCAACATTTCCAAAGAAAGGAAAAAAACAAGAATACCCTTGGGAAGGGGTCCCTTAGTTAGTATCCTCAAGAAATTTATCCATTACTTTCTTATGCACATGTTCATCCCTTGCAATATAGTTCATTTCTTAAAGAGTCTCACACACTAGCTCTGACAAGCCAATGGTATAAATCCCACGCCTTGTAGGAGGCTTCCCCACACTTTCAAGTGAAAGACCATGGGTCCTTCATGACCAACATAGAGGATGGTCGACCACCTTGAATCAATGATCCAAAAGTGGTGGTAGAGACACAACTTGGGCCAACTACACAAAGGAACACTCCACTAAAAATTCCTAAGAGAAACAACAAAAACAAACAACTACCCCAAAACTTCATCCCAAGTGGATCAAGTCCTTAGTCCAAATTAATGAAAAAGTGGAAAAGGGACCTTCCAGAAAATGGCACAGGTTGATTAAGTCCTAATACCGATGAATTAAGGAGTGAGAAGAAATTACCCTTACCTCCACGGTCCCTCCATGTAAAAACCCTTCCTAGTGCAATTAACCCACACGAACATGGGGCACTCTCCAGGTACTGCAAGAATCCCCATGTACTCACCTCTGTGAAACCAAGGAATAACAACTAAATTTACCAACTTGCAGTCAACGTCCAAGGGAATAGTTGAAAATAAGTATCATACGTATGGGCAGGGTAGCTAAGCCCGAAGCTCCAAAAGTACCAACACCCCAGAGGGATAGGTGGTGCTCAAGCAAGCCTCGTATACACAACAATGCACAGACACTTGGACAATTATTGGAGGTGTACTATTTTCCACTCACCCTCACATGGCATTGTGTTTATCTCTTGTGTTAGAGGAGTTTCATGTCCACACCTATACGACAATTAGATTTTAAACACACCCTGGTTAGAATCTTATGCTCAATTAAATTTCCCTAGAGAGTTCACTCTCCAACTTGTTCCAGGACCCTAGCCTAGACTAGTTGGTGAACCCTAGGAACACAAATTCTAGTAGATTTTAATTAAGTGTTTGTTATTAGTGGTTGTTCTTTACTAATGGTATGTTACTGAAACTGGCACTCCACCTGATGTGTCAAAGACTCTTTCAAAAAGAAACTTATAAGAATAGTAGCAAAGGGAACTTCACACTAATTCTACACTGAAATGAGTTTAAGTAAGCATAATGCATGAAACACTAATGCAACCCTTGAAATGCAATATTTTCTCTTTCCAATGCAAAATGTATAATCACAACTTTTACCTAAATTGCAAGAAAAGAAAAAGAAGAAAATAAAATAATGTTTTTTGTTCTTTTTATTTTTGAATGTTTTTCGAGATGAGAAGAAAAAACAAATGACTATACTAAGATATTTTCTTTTTTTGAGATATGAATGCAAAACAACGTAACAAAAACAGAGACCTCTCTAATAGTAAACTAGGTTTCTTTTTTCTACTAAAGAAAAAACTAAACAAATGATGCTAAAAAATGTGTTTTTCTCTTTATGTTTGAAAAAAAAAAGGAATGCACATAATAAAAGTACTAAAGTCATATACAAACTCAAGTTTCAAATATGATCACAATAGAGATCAAGAAATCAAGACCCAAAGAACAAGACTTGTCTTACAATTATGCAATCCAAGAAATCAAAAGAAGCCAAAGAAGCATCAAACTTTGTTTTTTCTTTTCAATTTTAAAACTTCACCTACTTTTTGTACAAAACAAGAAGTTTTAGAAACCAAGAGAGTCCAAAAGACCCCCTAAAAAGCCAAAATAGGGCTTCAAAAAGATGAAAAGCAGAGAGAAAAACCCTTGTTCCCAATGTAGGGAGCATATATCAACCTACATACACACTTATTCCTTTTCGTTGTGAAGTTTTACCTTAACTACTTCTAGGTGGATAATATCTCATCTTCCTCAGACATAAGGAAACAAGATAAAAGTAAAGACCCAAAAGCATCTCACAAGAATGGAAGTCTAGAAATCTACCCCTAAGGACCCACCAACTAGTTATTTTAGATGACCCCATATATATATATATATATATGGATGGAAGTCTTGAGATTATATCAATAAAAATTAGGTTAATAAATGGATAATCCTAAGTATTATATTAAAAAAATTAGTTTAATAATAATAATAATAATAGAATCTGATTCAATATGGGATTTGGTGGCTTGACAGGATTGTCGATGGAGTTGACAAATCTTAATCAGGAATGTTTTTATTTTTTAGTTCTTTGCGTGGTGTTGAGACTTCAACTGGTTCTAATTATGTAGAGATGAGGACTCTTCTTTTATTTCAAATAGTGTGTTGAGCTTTGTTTTTAAGTTTGTATTTTTTAATTTTTTATATATTTTCAAGGCAAGTTGTGTATGTATTTGGGTGTATATTGAATTGGGTTCTTGAATGTTGAAAGTATTTTTACCATGTTTGTTTTCAAATTTGTGTTTTTTAATTTGTATTAGTGGCATGTTGTGTATGTATTTGGGTGTATAYTGAATTGAGTTTTTGAATGTTGAAAGAGGCTCTTACCATGTTTTGGGGTATACGTACTCATACATGTAGTGGAATTCAATTTCAAGATTTATAGAGATTAAAAATATGGATTAAGAAAATTATTATCGTTGATATAATTTTGWTTTTTTTTTGTTAGAAAAGTTATAAATCCAAAGTTGGAATAGGGTTTTTAATCACTAGTTTTAAATATTTTGGTGTCCTTTATATTGAGTAACAAGTGGTACGAAAATTCAAATACATACAAAGAAGTTATTGGTTTATTAAGGTGAAAAATCAAGGGAGGATACTTTAGTTTTAATTAATTGTTGAGGCTTTTTGAGTTTGTTTTTAATCTTGAACCTGCAAAATAGGCTATGTAATGAGTGAGAGCTTGTATCAACTAAGGGGGAGTGCACGAAGATGATGGAAAAAAAGTGGCAATGCGGTGTGAAGGAAGTGTGTGTGTTCCTAGAAACATGCACTCATTCTTAATCCTGCAACCTTTGTACTCATCGAACCACCACACACACTTGCCAACTTTGATTATTTATGAACATCTGCACGTTCCTGAGAAACACGTGTTCAAGAATGCACACACATTCATAAAAAATTGAAATAAAAATAACACATACGCACTTTAGGAACGTGTGAGAATTCATAAATCACGTGCACATTATTAGGAATAGGAACATGTGTGTGTTTCTATTAACAAAAAATATTTCTCTCTCTCTCTCTATCTTTTGCCACATTTCCCTCCCTCCTTCATTGCCTCCCTCTATTTTCCTCTCTCTCTCTCTCTCCAACCACTCTCTCCCTATCTCTCTCGCTTTCTATCTCCCACCCCCTCTCTCTCTCTTCCTCTGCTCCCTCT
>JASDQU010881972.1:11576-31225 GCA_032191745.1 Picea mariana
GAAGCATATGGTATTGTTGGATATCATGGTGCATGCATTTTTCATGTGGATGGGCTACACATTGAGACATGTAGATTGATAGTCATTTTGTACATCATTGGGGAATCTTAGCTTATTGACGCATGGTTGATATACTTGCTTGGTGAAAGTAATGATGTATGATGGTACACTCATGAATGGTATTTGTTTATCATATTGATAGATGCACATTGTTTGGCATGCTGGTAGATGCACATGTTGGCATATTGGTAGATACACATGTTGGCATATGGTGCATACATTTCATGGATGATATCTTTTGGCACATTGTTGATGTACATGGTTGATGTACATGGTTGATGTACATGGATATTGTGCATGGTGGGCACATTTTGGTACATGATGAACTTGGTGGATATATTTTTCATGATTCTCTATTTCATTGTTGACATATATTTTGTTTCATGATGAATGGTATAGCACCAGTTTGATGCATGAACAGCTCCAAGGATCGTCATATGGTAGCATATTGTTCATCTTGCAGAGAAGATAGGGGGAGACATACTCTTAGGGGGAGTCATTCTTCTTCCCATGATTCTAGGAGGAGATATTTATCATATGCATACCAAGAAAAGAGACATATATTTGAAGAAAGAGCACAGAGGCATAATTCCAGGGGGAGCGATGGTCACAGGGGGAATATATTTTGGAGTATTGATGGAGAGCTTCTTGAGCATTTTTGGTGTGGAACACTTGAGCATATTGAAGATCTATAAGTGACTGAGGTAACCAAGGATATCTAAGCCGAAATGCTGAGGAAAGTGAAGAAAAGAAGGTTGAAATGCAAGGAAGGATAAATTCTTTTGATGGTGCTTTCTAAGGTATGTTATTTACAGGTCATCTCACCATTTTTGCTATAACGTTTTTTCTATAATGATTAAGATCCTGAAATTACTATGAAAGTGAGAAAACATAGCCAAGTATCTGTGGTTAAAAATTCATCTTGTGGGTCGTTGTATACACTCCGTGGAAAATAGGGTTTGTGGCTAGTCCTGAAACTAGTCAAAATCAGGTGTTTCGGGTAAAAATGTCATAACTTCTTCATAACAGATCCAAATTCAGTGAGACCAATTGTGTTTGTTAGATTATAGTTTTTATTATGCTCTGTAATATTTTCAGATCTATTCATCAAATATTTTATGCGAGGCACGCTCTACAAGGTCGCTCTCCAGAATAAGCCAGAATTCAACAAGGTATGCCATTTTTGCTATAACTTCTTTTCTGAGAGGTTCCAAGTAGTGCAACTTGGAGGAATTGCATAAACACACTAAAGAACATTGTGTATCAGTTTCAGATCTTTATTAAGTACAGGTACAAAGTTATGATTATTTCAAGTTAGGGTTGTTGACTAATCCAAAACTAGTCATGGTTGAGACAAGCAGTTGATGAGTTGGCACATACATGAGGTGTATAGTTGATGATGTTGGTACATATTGATGAGTCATTGTTGATGAGTAGTTGAAACATGATTGGTATATACTTGGTACATGATTGGATGCACTTGTTTATGGTACAGGTTGATTACAGGTTGTTTGGCACAGGTTGGTGCATGGTTGATGCTCTTGTTTATGGTACAGATTGATATCTGTTGAGGATTGTTGCCTCATCTCAGTTGGTACTAAGAATGCAAGCTGAGTCTTGCATACATATCTGGTGCTCTTGTAGAGTTGTACTCTATCCAGTTGTTGTTGATAAACCCCAAGGATTGTAGTCCGTAATAAAAAGAAAATTGTATATATATCTTGTGTTCTTTGTGTTCATTGTGGTGATGACTTGTTGATGATATATTGCTGATATATGTTGTTGATATGTGCTCACATCTAACTGGTTATAAATGACAACAATGGGTAATGAAAAAATTTTGAATGCTAATTGATGAGTTTTTGTGCAAGAGGGAAGTTTTGGGAAAAAGAGCCCCACACTCATTCACCCCCCCTCTAAGTGTGGTATGTGTGTCCAACAAGGTGATCCCGAAGTACCATAAGGTCCTATGAACCCAGAAAGGACCTGGGGTTTCTTTCTGACAGAAGGAATCAGATAGGAGGAATGTGAATGCAAGGGAAGCAAGAGGATATGAAGAGAAGAGTGGAGAATGCGAAGAACAAGCGAGCAGCGGAGAACACATCGAAGTCCATGAGCTGATGTGGAGAAAGCATATGATAAACCTTGTCGAGGCTATGATAGACATAGAGAGATCTCTGAGAGTATGCAGGGAACGGGACCTGAGTAGAAGGTTGTGAGCTTGATGTTGAGGAAGCATCCGATAAACCTCACAGAAGATGCGAAAGAGAAAGGATCGATGAGAATTGGCATAAATTCCTTGGTGATATCATGGCTTGGCATAGGGGTGGCTAGAATGCTAAGAATGAATTCCTCTGAGCCTATGGTTAGGTAGAAGGACGAACACCCACAGTCAGTTAGTTGGCCACCACCTGTAATAGATAAGTAATCTTATATCCTGTGTGTTTAAGTGGTAACTGTGAATTAAGTTTTGATATTCTATGAATGTTGCAGGGATGGAAATGTTTTCTTAATTGTTACACTGTATTCCTTCAATTCTGCATAATTGTGTATTTAAAAAAATAAGAAATTTTCTGGCCTGTACACATAAATGACTGAGCCCTATGGTGGCTCAAGTTAAAATAAATGAACTGTGAATTGTTTACTTTTGGCATGGCCTCACATGTGCATGTTGATACTCCCATTCGTTCTGAAGGAAGGGGTCAGTCAAGCTCAAGAGAGGTAGTACATGTGTGCACAGAGCCTCTGCGAGGTGAGCAAAGATTGAGAACCCCCCCCTTAAGTTCTAGAGTTGATATATGAGCATAAGAGGTGCGCGGAGGATTTCTAAAAGCAATAAGTTCAGAAGAATTAGTGCAAAATACTCAAGTATTTAAGGAGCTGACAAAACTCAGGTAGAATAGTGAGTTTCGAGCCCCTAAAGGAGAGATCCTTTTGTTTGAAATATGAATGGATGAGATTAGTTCAGGAGGAGTCGAAGTTCTTCATGATCGTTGGATCTGGAGAAGGAACACAGACGTTAACCCTTCGAGCCCTTCAGACTTCGTGAGTCTGACAAATTGAGCATATTTTTTGCACATGAGGTGAATCCCTTGAAGTCCCAAAGTAAATATGGGTCGTAGATATATGATATAGTCAGCCTGGTGTTGACCACTTCGGGAGGATAGAGGTTTGGTAACACCAAAACTCCCTAAGTCTTGAAGTCCCGAAGTTGATGTGGACCATGGATATAAGGATCCCTCACGAACGTTCGATCATGGGGATGTGAGTATTAACGTCGAGACCATGTGGGAGCCCATGTGTCAAGTGACAGGGTTTCTAGGTGTCCCTCTCGAAGTGGCACACACTGGGACCTAAGGGACCCTTAAACGAAAGTTACGAGCTGTATATTTCTGGGGTCGCGTAGATACCCTTGTTTCATCAGATTGAGGTCATGGTCACCCTGACGCTAACTAGCTCCGGGAGAAAAGAGGAGCTTGCATCGCAAAACTCCTAAAGAGACGAAGTAGATATGAGTCTTTCAAGACAAAGGGACAGGTGTCATCAGATCCTGCACTCCGGAAGAAGTCACTCCAGGAGGACCGAAGTGTGAAGGCACAAGGATTTCTGAAGGCCGAAGTTCCGAAGTCATCCCATCCATCCATTGGAAGGGATGCATGGTAGAAGATATTCCATTTCAAAGGAAGTCACTACGGGAGAAAAGAGGATGTGTTGAACAAGAATTCCCAAAGTCCAGAGAGTCAAAGTTCATCTGATTCATCTGACAGTTGAGGACAGGTGTCAACAGATCTTCCACTTCGGAGGAAAGTGGGGTCACGCGAGTTAAGAACTCCTAAAGCCCAAATTGTCGAAGTCCCGAAGTGGATCTATTGTCCCTTGACCAAGTTTTGGAGATCCTTGGTCAGGTTTGACCTATTTTGGGCCTTCAACAGGTTATCGAAGGTGGAGCACAAGTCGAAGTGGAGATCGTGGGATATCGACCCCCTTTTAGGTCTTTTTGGGTTTTGGGCTTATGTAATGGGTATGGGGATGTTGGCCCATGGGTTTACCCATGTTTAGGCCCTTTTTTAATGTATAAATAGATGTATGGGCGATGTAAGAAGCGACAATGCGTTCATATGTGTGATGTTGTTCTAAGTGCAAGTGATAGTTGTAAATGCTTTGTGCATGCTATGTGTTAAGAACTTGCAAGGCTAAGTGCAAGTGACAGTAAGAGACTGTGTAAAGGATTTGTGTAGTAACCTAGCTCGAGAAAGGAAGATCTGGTGGAGTACGCACAGATCTCCTGTCTTATGCAGAGTGGGTTCTGAGGCTTTGTACATGTAAGGAGATTGACAAAAGATAATAAAGAAGACGAAGAGTTGGTGGACGTATCCCCAGGCTCGTGGTGAACCATGGTTTATCTGCATTTTAGACAGAGGCTAAGTATTAATGAATGACAATTGCTGAGTTCTTTTTTAATGTGTTGTAATCACATATCTTTGTCCCATCTAGGTTGCAGACATTTGAGTCCTGCAACCACCCCTACCTCTACCTCGGGTGAGACTTCATTTGGTTCACAGGTGTTGCCGAAAGGGCCGGTAGTTAGGGTTTTGTTGGTGCATTGTTGAAGCGTTGAACCCTGGGTTTTCCCCTGTGCCAACAAATGATTCCATTGTCATGACCTGAAACTGAGATTGCTGGGAACTGAGGAAAAGAAAGAAAGCTTTGTGTGTAGATTTGTTTCTTTAAGTGCGCAGTATTCTACTTGACTGTGAAGCTCTGTGCTAAGAAGGGAATCAGATCTAAAAAAAAAAGAGGTAATATCAGTGAAACTTTTTGTCAAAAAGAGGTAAGATCTGGAAGCTTTGTGCTCTGTTAAAGGTAAGATAAGTGAAAATTATTGTTTCAAAAGTATGGATATATGTACGTTTGATAAAAAATTTCCTAGTCTGAAAACTAGGGCACAACTAGAAGAAAGAAGGTTTGATATGAATAGATCTGATAGAAATAATGAAAGATATGTTATTACTATGCATAGAAAGAATGTTTGGACTAACAAATGGATGCAGGATCCTAGGAAGAAATTTTTGTAAGTTAGCTACTATGATCCTAGTGCACAGTACAAGAAAGGTTGGGTATCATTTAAGAGAAAGAGAGGATTAACTCTTTGCTACAGTTGCAGAAGATCGAGACACCTTGCTAAGGAATGCCTTGGTAGAAGACCTAGTTTTCTTTGTTGTAAAGCTATGGACCATGACATTCTGGATTGCCCTAGAATGATTGCTAAGGTTGAAATAATGAATATGAGACAAGAAAACCCTCAGGAAGACCAAGAAACTGAGACCATGGAAGAACCCCAGAAAGAATCAGAGACTGTATTACTACAAATAAAAGAAACTTGAAATGACCACAGAGATATCAACTTATCAGAGATCTTCAAAGAGAAAGAGTGCATAGAAACAAGAATAGGAGACTTCAACACAGACTGTGTTCTAGATGAGGAAACACAGGTGAATATTATGACAGAAAGAACTTGGGAAATTTTAGGAAAACCTGTTATGATTCCTTCATTGGGAGGAATAAGATTATTTAGAGGAAATTTGATAACCCTATGTGGAAGACTTACCCAGACATCTATGAGTGATCATGGAACTTCAACAAAGAATAATTTGAGATCTTTAAGTTTGTTGAGAACATCACCCCATTTTCTATACTACTAGGAAAAAACTAGATTGAGAAAGATCAGACCCGAAGAAAAGAAGAGGAAGCTCTAGAATAGAAAAACCAAGAACTAAGGGACTTCATGGCTAAGAGAATATCACACTTACTGAAAGAACAAGAAAACCAATCGAAGCTAATGAGGACCAAAAATATGGATGTCGAAGTTGAAAGAACACAAGAAGACTTGAAACATCTGTCTGTACAAGACAGTAGAGCACCTACGCCAGACAGAGAAGAAGTATCGCCCTTGAACCTTAGGAAAGACCACCAACATTGTGAAGTTACTATGCTAAGAGGAGATAAGTATCAGAATGGAAAGAGGAATACCGAGACGCAGATCACAGGGAAGAAGGATAGAAAGCTTAGTAAGAAGAAAGCAAAATTGGAGAAATTACAGGAAGTTCCAGAGAATATTTCGCAGAAGGAAGGTCTCCAGAATTTGAACCTTGTCGGAGTATCAGAGCAACTCAAATTGTCACTTCGCCATGGCGAAGCGATATGACCATTGGAGACATTATAACCGTTAGATTGGCATTCCCAAATGGTTAGAACAACAGTTATGATCAGAAATCTCACCATCGGACCGTTGGGACCACGCTGTAACAAACATAACTGCATTGATGAAGGCCTCTTGTCCGTTGGAGGGATCTGTTACATCATTGTCTACTTATTCCATCGACTATTGTGTCGAGAACACTTTCGCGAATTTTATCCGAGCCAACAAAAGAACTCATTGTTTTCACGCTGTGTTTACTGAGACTTCGCCACCTGTTCTATTGCATTGAGCATTTGTTCATTGACCTGAGTTATCCGATCTCGAAGAAGTTCTAATCGAACTTATGGCTGAGAAGGTGATGTCCATCGGAATTCAAGCTTCATCGACAAGAGGAGTGCAAGCCTCCCCGTCGACTGCTCAGAGATCCGGACCATCCCGAGATGTGGCCAAGAAAAGAACCAAGCATCAAGATGACTTGGAAAATGCAAAGTTAATCCCATCCATCCTGCCTGACTACATTCTGCCTCTGGCTGATGCGGTGAATAGTGACAGTGTCCCCAGGGACTTCGACTACACCTTGGTTACTGCGTACCTCCCAAAGGGGATACACATAAGCAATCCTCAGCCAGATAAGATCATGACACTAAAGATCAACGACTTTAACCTAGGGGATCTAAATAAATTCAGCATGCTCTCTCCTCACAAGTATTTGACTAGGACGAAGGGGAAGAAGTTGAGGATAATCCCCCAACCATGGACTATGGACCTCACGCAGTCCACTATTCTGAACGTGATGAAAACACCCCATTTTGGAAGGCACCAGGAGGTTAATGTGTGCGTTAAGCTCCTACTGTCAGGTGATGTCCATCGGAATTCAAGCTTCATCGACAAGAGGAGTGCAAGCCTCCCCGTCGACTGCTCAGAGATCCGGACCATCCCGAGATGTGGCCAAGAAAAGAACCAAGCATCAAGATGACTTGGAAAATGCAAAGTTAATCCCATCCATCCTGCCTGACTACATTCTGCCTCTGGCTGATGCGGTGAATAGTGACAGTGTCCCCAGGGACTTCGACTACACCTTGGTTACTGCGTACCTCCCAAAGGGGATACACATAAGCAATCCTCAGCCAGATAAGATCATGACACTAAAGATCAACGACTTTAACCTAGGGGATCTAAATAAATTCAGCATGCTCTCTCCTCACAAGTATTTGACTAGGACGAAGGGGAAGAAGTTGAGGATAATCCCCCAACCATGGACTATGGACCTCACGCAGTCCACTATTCTGAACGTGATGAAAACACCCCATTTTGGAAGGCACCAGGAGGTTAATGTGTGCGTTAAGCTCCTACTGTCAATCTTCTATGGCAGTTATTTGTGGCTAGATAGACGCATCATCATCAATCCGACGTTGATCCATCGGATCAACGGATTGAGCATGCAGGGACCAGATCCGCAAGACTTTTACTCAGGAAAGGCTGCAAACCATGCCCTGGCGAAAAATATTAAAGATACATATAGAGATGTGGAGAAGGGAAAGTGAGGCTACAAGGTATCCTCCATCCATAATGGCGCAGTGCGCCTTGCTTTCCAGTTGATTCCTAGTAAGCTAGTCTGGAAGAACAGAACCACGCAGGTCACAGGGTTTGTTGTTGACCTTGTGGGGAAATGTGTGGAGGGGATAAAAATGAACTGGGCAAAGTACTTAGTGAACCAATTATACCAAGACTGTCACGAAGCTCAGGATCAAGGCTATGAGTTTCATTTTAGTTGGTTGCTAATCCTCATCGCATTCATAGCTTGGGAGATGCCAGAAGGTGCGACATTCCCTGAAATAGAGTCATCTAAACCATTAGTTGTGAAGTTCACTTCTCTCTGGTATTTGAGCGATATGGGAAAACAATGACAGTCAAATGCGGTGTTCCACACCTACTACCTGTAGTTAAAGAGGGATATTGAGGCTTTCCCTCATATAACGTCGAACACCTTGCACAGGTTCAATCCATTTGTGAAGTTACACGCAGACAGACATTTTATCTACATCACTGCGTGCAAAGATGAACACAAAGAAGTACTACAGAGTTATTACAAACTCACAGAGGAGGACCTAGAAGAAATAACTAAGGAATGGCCTGCAGAGCTCCTTATCCCTGTTGACCCCACAGAACTACTATAATTTTTAAACCTATGAAGTATAGCAATGCATATAGATTCTTAAGAAAGAAAGAAATTAATCAATGGCTCATTCACATAGTACACAGAGATTTATACCGGAAACCCTCAACCGGGAAAACCTTTCTTATTTCATTATATCGAATTTCACCATTTACCATACAATATATACAATGTTTTTAGGTATTCCGTAGATACCAAAACCCTAATACCTTAATCCGTGATTAATTTAGAAAACCGCTAAAAATAGTAAAAACCGTTGAAAAACAAATTTTGGGGCGTTGCCCCGAACGCTACACGTAACCATGGGGGGAAATACCTGGCCCCCCCTAGGAATCGTATGGCGCACATGACACAAAGAGAACTACTATGAGGGATCGTCAGATGCAGCTTTTGAATCTGACGTGCCCACACACAGACATGAAAAGAATATAACACATACACAGCATTCTCCCACTTGTTGTTTTCTTTACATCCAGGCGTCCACAGGATTATATATAGTCAACAATCCAAGGAAGCAATGCCCATTGCTAGTCTACAATAGGAGAAATGTTTTGTGCTCACAGGCTTTGTCAATGAATCTGTAGCATTCTTCAAAGTGCCAACCTTTTCCAGTAACACCTTCTTTTCCTCAACCATGTCTCTCACAAAATGATACTGAACATCAATATGATTTGTCTTCGAATGATAAGTTGGGTTCTTTGCCAATAAGATTGCACTCTGACTGTCACAATCTAATCTCACTGCTTGTTGTACCAACCCAATACCTGAACACAATCTCTATAACCATACTACTTCCTTGCTTGCATGAGCAGCTGCCATGTATTCAACTTCTGTAGTTGAGAGTGCCACTACAGTCTGTCTTTTTCTCATCCAACTGATTGCTCCTCCAAATAGGTTAAACACATACCCACTTGTAGATATTCTGCAATCCAAATCTCTAGCCCAGTCTTCATCAACAAAGTCATGTATCTCCACCACTCTGTCCAATCCTGGTCTTCCTTGGTAGCGCAATCCATAATTGTTAGTGCCACGCAAATACCTGAAGACCCTCTTTACTATTGTCCAATTCTCCTTCCCTAGTTTTGACATATACCTGCTCAAAACTCCCACTTCATGTGCAATGTCCGGTCTAGTACAGACCATTTTATACGTCAAACTGCCAACTGCACTGGCATACAGAACATGGGACATGTCCTCTTCTTCTTCCTGTGTCTTGGGACACTGAGCTACAGATAACTTTAAACTTATAGGAATAGGAACCTTGACCAGTTTACTTCAATGCATATTAAACCTCTGCAATATCGTCTCAACATATTTTCTCTTATTCAAACAGAGTTTCATGTTAGCACGATCTCTTTTAATTTCCATTCCCAGAATGAAGTTAGCAGCACCAAGATCATTCATGTCAAATTTGGAGGATAGTTGTGATTTCACATCCTTGATAACATCCATGTTATTTTCTACCAACAACATTTCATCAACATACAACACTACATAAATGAAGTGATTACCAACCTTCTTGGAATATACACAGTGATCATCCCTACTTCTCACAAATCCCAATCCAAGGATGTATGTATCAAACTTTTGGTACCACATTCTTCAGACCATATAGTGACTTCTTTAGATTACAGACCAACTCTTTCTTTCCCTTCACTACAAAGCCTTCTGGCTTCTTCATGTAGATTTCTTCTTCCAAATCCCATGTAAAAATGTTGTCTTCACATCCATCTGTTCCACTTCAAGATCAAAAGTAGTAGCAATAGATAAAATAAATCTAATAGAATTTAACTTACCAACAGGAGAAAAAACCTCAGCAAAGTCAAATCCCTCTACCTGGGAATAACCTTTTGCTACTAGCCGAGCTTTGTATTTCTCAACTTTTCCTTCTGCATTAAACTTCTTCTTAAACAACCATTTGCTACCAACATATTTTCTTCCAGCTGGCAACTCAACTATATCCAATGCCTCATTCTTATCCAAGGCATCCATTTCTTCAACCATGGCCTTCTTCCATAGTTTACTATCCTTAGAATTCACTGCTTCCCTAACAATTCTGGGATCATCATCAGTAATAGATAAAGCAAAATTGGAACGGAAATCAGGTGGACTATACCTTTCTAGTTGACTTCTTTCTCTCACTGATCTCCTCAATACTGATGTATGAGGTTCTTCTTCTTATTTTGTTGCTTCATCTTCTTCAGAGGATTCAGATTTTGCATCATCCAACTCTAGCTCTATTTTCTCAGGTTCTTCTGGCCTTGGTAGGAATTCATGTTTGGAAACATCTTTTACCTCTCTGAAAACAACATCTCGACTGTAAACAGTCTTCTTGGTTTCTGTGTTCCAAAGATTATAACCTTTCACACCATCTTTATAACCAATAAAGATACACTTTTCAGCCTTTTAATCCAGCTTACTCCTATTTTCCTTTGGAACATGTACATAAGCATCACAACCAAACACTCTAAGATGTTGAAGAGAGGTTTTCTTTCCAGTCCATACCTCGTGTGGAGTTTTATCATCCAACGCTGATGAGGGTGATCGATTGACCAGGTAACATGTTGTACCCACTGCCTCTACCCAGAATTATTGTCCTAACTCGGCACCACTGAGCATGCTCCTTGATTTTTCCATCAGTGTCATGTTCATCCTTTCTACAACTCCATTCTACTGAGGAGTGTATGGAGTAGTCTTTTGCCTTGCTATACCACACTTTTGTAGAATTCTCCCCCGTTATCTGTTATCAATACCTTTATTTTCTTCTCTATATAATTTTCTACCAGAGCCTTAAACTCTTTAAATTTATCAAATACCTCAAATTTATTTCTAAGAAAATAAGTCCATGTGTTCCTTGAGAAATCATCTATGAATGAAACATAATACACAAACTTACCTAGTGATGGAACACGCACAGGTTCAAACACATCACTGTGTATCAACTCTAAGATCCCCTTTGCTCTTGTAGCACCAGATGGGAATCTTACTCGATTTTGTTTACCATATATGAAATGTTCATAGAAATCAAAATCCATAGTGCAATTAGCCATACCTTCAACCATACCTTTACCGTGTAGTGTTCGAAGGCCCTTTTCTCTAATATGCCTCAGTCTTTGATGCCACAACATGGTCTTCTTTTTTGGGACAGTATTGATCTTGTCTCCTTCATTTCTCTGCTCAGGGACAACAGAATTGTTACACCCATTAGTATAAGTGCTTCCCAACAACTTGTACAGAGTTCCACACTGAACTCTCCTCATCAACACCATTTCTCCTCGTACCATCTTGCAAGTGTTCTTTCCAAATACAGTATTCACTCCTGCATCATCCAACTTGCTTACAGATATTAGGCTCCTGGCTAGTTTTGGAATGTGAAGAAACCCAGGGAGTTTTCTAATCCTTCCATATTTTAGCAACAACTTAACCCTTCCACGTCCCATGATTTTTGTTGTCGATTCATCTCCTAGGAATACATCACCACCATCATATTTTTCATATTCATAGAACCACTCCCTCTGAGGAGTCATGTGGTATGAAGCACTTGAGTCGATCAACCATACATCATGGTCTGCATGTGTACTTGTAGATTCTAGGTAAAGATCACCTCCTTCTTCAATGGAGGTTTTCTCCTCTGTGGAAGAGGTACTATTAGATCCCTTTGGTTTTTCAACCTTCTTAGACTTGCAATATTTCTTATAATGCCCTGTTTTACAACACTTCCAACATTTCCTCAAATATTTTCCTGGAGACTTAGATCTACCTGTAGATTTAGATCTCCCCCCCAAAGACTTACCAGGATTCCTGTCTTGGGTACGACCTCTTACAAATAAAGCATCTGTGCTATGACCATCCATGCTTTTCTGCCTCATCTCTTTAGATAACAAGGATGCAACTACATCCTCATACTTCAATGCATATTGAGTGGTACTACCTATTGCTACAACCAGATTATCCCAAGAGTATAGCAAAAAACATAACAAAGTAATACACTTATCTTCTTTTGAAATCATACTATTAACAGAGACAAGTTGACTTACCAGAGTATTAAAGACATTTAGATGTTCTGTCACAGAATCTCCATCTTCCATCCTAAGATGATACAACTTATTTCGAAGAAACAACTTGTTTACTAGGGACTTTGATTGATACGTACTTATCCCATAGTTTCTTGGCTGTAGATTCTCCTGAGACATTCAACAACACTGAATCTACCAGGCAGAGTCGAATAGTACTCCTTACTCTTCTGTCCAACTTCTCCCAATCTTCCTTCGACATACCAGTAGCTGGTGTACTGGTAGTTTGTGTACTAGTAGGTTGTGTACCAGTAATTTGTGTTATAGTAGATGGTGTACCATTAGGCTGTGTACCAGGATCCACAATGATCCATTGTTCTTTGTCTACAAGAAGGTCCTCCATCTTCAGCTTCCATAGCTCAAATTTTTTACCGTTGAACTTATCTATCTCGATTCTAGAAGAGCTTGACATTTCTCTTTCTACACTCAAATCACCACTGCAAAAGCTCCCACTAAACCCAGGTTTATCACAGACCCAAGATAAACTTGATCTATCAAGACCAAGCCAAACCCTTAACAAGAAAGGCATCCCTCTGAAGCCAAAAATGAGCTTTGATACCACATGTAAGTTCTAAACCTGTGAAGCACAACAATGCATATAGATTCTTAAGCAAAACAAAAATTAATCAATGGCTCATTCACATAGTACACAAAGATTTATATTGGAAACCCTCAACTGGGAAAACCTTTCTTATTTCATTATATCGAATTTCATCATTCACCATACAATATATACAATTTTTTTAGATATTTCGTAGATACCAAAACCCTAATCCCTTAATCCAGGATTAATTTAGAAAACTGCTAAAAATAGAAAAATCCGCTAAAAATAGCAAAAACCGCCCAAAAAACAATTTCGGGGCACCACCCCAAACACTGCGTGTAACCCGGGGGGGGCATACCTGGCCCCCCCTAGGACCCCCCTAGGAAGCACCCGACGCACACGACACATAAATCACTAATATGAGGGATCGTCAGACACGGTTGTTGAATCTAACGTGCCCAAACAGACACATGCAAAGAATATAACACATACCCAACATTTTTTTGACCCTGAACTAATCGAAAGCCCGGTGGTCACTCATGAAGGGAATGATACACCTGGAACTAGAAGAAGGAAGAAGATAGAAGAGGTCTAGTAGTTGAGCAGTGCATTGAAATAAACTTCTTCAGAATCTCCTAGAAGAGGAGGTGATGACGAAGTAGATAAAAAAGAGAACAATGGAAAATAAGATCAACAGAATCAAGGCGAAGTAACACCACCACAGAATCCCCTTGATGACGTAGAGACATCTAACAAAAGAACGATTTATCCCATGAAACCCACATCGCGGAAGAAGTCAAAAGCTAGTAAGACCAAGTTGCAGACTGTGCTCATGCTCGATGACTTCAACTTCATCATCGCAGTTGTATCAAACACCTCGGGAGATATTTTGCATAGAAATGAAGCTAAGCAAGAGACCATGTATGAAAACATTGAAGCAGAACTGCGAGGGATACAGCAATCCCTTCACTCCAGCCGCGCAGTGTCCACTGCACCCCCACCATCAGAAGACACAGAGTTGGGAGATGAGCCTACCCAAATCTGTAGACTAGCCGATGTGACCAAAGCTCGCCTTCGTCGCGCCCATGAAGAAACAAAACATGCCCCAATGGCCCTAAAGCAAGCACAAGAGGAAGTGATAGAGAAATGTCGAGTTGAGCAGTAGAAGAAGGATGACCTCCAAGTAAAGTTTGAAGAGGAGAAAGCGCAGATCTAGCATGAAAAAGAACATCTTCTCACAGAGAAGGTTGGAGTAAAAGAAGCAGTCAACAGAGCACTTCTCTCTGTGATGGGCTTAGAGAAAAAGGAGCAATACCCAATGGAGAATCAAGTAGCACAACTTGTTGAAGCTATCCAGCAGCTTCAACAGAGAATAGCAGATCTAGAACTACAAACAGTACCAAGTACTCCACAGGACATGCAATACCAAAGAGAAGCCACTTCCCAGAGCACAGTTGAGAGGATCAGAGCATTAGCTTTGGAATGTCAACAGCTTAGCAGTATAAGTGCGCAGACTTACGAACAACTTACTGAGGACCCTGAACTGAAGACACTGGAGTCTCGGCTCCAGGAGGCTAATCAGCAAGCGATGACAGTACAGGCGCAGTTGAAGCTCCTGTCAGTAGTTGAGAGAATGAAAATATCCGAGGAACAACATACTACTCAACAACAGGTCCATACCATACATAGCAAAGTCATGGAAGTGACTCAGAGGCTCCAACCAGTCCAAGATGAAGCTTGTCAACTGTTTGAGGAGATTGAAGGCCAAGGAGCAGAGCTGGAACAAGTAGTCACTTCAGTAGGACAATGCTTAGAGGGACCTATGAACAAGGCAGTTATTTAGTAGTTCACCGAGCAGGAGGCCTTGGCGAAGAAGCACGATCCAGGATTGAGGATTTTGAGGTGGAGCTACCCAGATCAGAGTGACTCGGGATGAGTCACAGGTGAGTGTTGGGGGTCTTTTGGCCTTTGACCAAGTTTTGGAGATCCTTGGTCAGGTTTGACCTATTTTGGGACTTCGACAGACTGTCAAAGGTGGAGCGCAAGTCGAAGTGGAGATTGTGGGATCTCAGCCCCCTTTTAGGGATTTTTGGGTTTTGGGCTTATGTAACGGGTATGGGGATGTTGGCCCATGGGTTCACCCATGTATAGGCCCTTTTTTTATGTATAAATAGATGTCTAGGCGATGTAAGAAGAGACAATGTGTGCATATGTGTGATGTTGTGCTAAGTGCAAGTGATAGTTGTAAATTCTTTGTGCATGCTATGTGTTAAGAACTTGCAAGGCTAAGTGCAAGTGACTGTAAGAGACTGCGTAAAGGCTTTGTGTTGTAACCTAGCTTGAGGAAGGAGGATCTAGTGGAGTACGCGTAGATCTCCTGTCCTATGTGGAGTGGGTTCTAAGGTTTTGTGCATGTAAGGAGATTGACAGAAGATAATAAAGAAGACGAAGAGTTCGTGGACGTAGCCCCAGACTGGGGGTGAACCATGGTTTATCTACACTGTAGACAGAGGCTAAGTACTAATGAACGACAATTGTTGAGTGCCACGTTAAGGTATTGTAATCACAGATCTGTGTCCCAACTAGGTTGTAGACATCTGAGTCCTGTAACCACCCCTGCCTATACGTCCGGTGAGACTTCATCTTCTCCCCCTGTGCCAACAAGATCACAGTCATTGATCGGGGAAGATGCGTGGCACTCGATCTATAACTCCAGGTACAGAGTAATTCGGAGGAAAAATGGGTTGGAGTGTTCAAAAATATCAAATGTTAAAGTCCTGAAGTGGATCACAGTCATTGATAGGGAAAGATGTGTGGCACTCGATCTGTAACTTCGGGTATGGATTACCTTGGAGGAGAAAGGCATTGGAGTGTTTGAAACTTTTGAACACCGAAGTCCCGAAGTAGATCACAATCATTGATCGGGGGATACGTGTGGCGTTCGATCTGTAACTCCAGGTATAGAGTACTTCAGAGGAAAAAGGCATTGGAGTGTTCGAAACTCCCGAACGTCGAAGTCCCAATGTATATTATAATCGTCGATCACAAGGGACGTGTGGCACTCGATCTGTAACTCTGGGTACAAAATTACTTTGGGGTGAAAATCCTTTGGAGCATTCGAAATTCCCTAACGCCAAAGTCCCTAAGTCAATCAAAGCCGTCAAAATATCTAAGGACATGCAGCGTCGAATTATCAACTTCAAATATTTTCCACTCCGGAGGATTCGCGCGGTGGTTGTCTTAATGTCCGTTGTCTTGGCATCTAGTCATATCCATGGTCATATGCGAGTATATAGGGATGGAAGAACCCTAATAAATTGGGAGAGGCTACCTGTCAACTCTGAGCTCGGTTCATAGCATGGAGACTGTGGTTGGAAAGATATGAAAGAGCAGAATGGGATATAAACCTCGAATGGGGGTTTTGATTCTCCTAAGAAGAGAGAAATTTTGGAACCCCCACCATGGGTGTGTTACAAGTGTAATCTCACTTTAGAGAAAGAGAAAACCTTATCATAGTTTTTTTTTCTCTTGTTTCTCCCTTTTTTGTGCCTTCATCAAGTCCTTCTTTTAATCCTCAAAGGTAGTTTTGATTATTTCAATTACCTTTAGTTAGATAGTTAACTAAGTTTTAGTTAAGTGGGACAACATTTAAACAAATACTTATAATAAGGTTTATATAAATAATAACTAATACATGGGGACCCCCTAAATAACTTTATTGTTTAATTTTCAAAATATCCCCTTGTATGTCCATAATTGCAATATGTATACCATCCATAAAGTAAATTCATATTCGATAGCCCCAAAAATAAAAATGCCATCATTACACTTGTTACTGCCAAAAATGATATGAAATATATCAAAATACTATATGTTTTTGTCATCAATAAACTTCCACATAAAATCATCATAAAATAAAATTAAAAATCATATTTTTTATGGGAGCTTGTCCTCCTTTGTCCATTGTCCTAAGATGAAGTCACCCTGTGTGTCTATAAATCTACCTTCGCATAGTTTTTAGCTTCATTTGATGATGCTTCAGGGTGCCTATCACCGAAGGTGATGATCCTAGGCTCATTCTTTTTTGGAATAGAATGTGAATTAACAGAATGGGAAGATGAATCAAAACTAGGTGATATGACAAGTTGCTTCCCTTTTCTAGGTTCAAGTTCTTGAGATAAAAAATTATTTTTATTGGGTTGTTGAGAAGATAGTGCATGTGAAGCCATGGAAACAATAGGTTGAAGTGGTTTCTTGGGAGGAGTTGGAGGTAGTGGAAAATATATAGTAGGCCATGCATGATTATGGGATTGAGGATCATGTACTATTTCATTCCATCCATCATTGGCTGGAATTTCGCGCTGCAAAGATGCATGTGGTTGTACATGAATTATGATTATGTTGGGATGAGGTTGTAATGGAGGTCTGAAAGGTGGTGGAGGGGGATTAAAATATTCTTTGCCTGTAATATTAAGAAGACCATTTTGTAGGAGTTGATCAAACTCCTCTGATTTTGCATCAAAATGAATAGAGAATCTAAGTCTCTCATTTCTTCCTCTCTTCCATCCATCTTTTTCCCCTCTATTCCAATTTCCTTTGTTTCCCCTATTATCTTTGTTAGATATGTTTCTACACCGACTGAAAAATATCATCTATTAACATAGAGATTAGATTAGAGTATGCATACAACAACAAGTAAAACATCAAATACATTTTTTCATTTAACATGATTTTTAAAAGTGGCTCTGACTCGATCAACAATCAAGCATGCAATCAACCAAGGATAAATGCGAATATTAACTCAATATAAAGTTATTTTCTTTGTTTTGAAACATTTTCAAAACTCATAACAACTGATATTTATTCAAGAACATGGGTATTTTTAATGAAATTGGAAAGATGAAGGGTGTTGTAATAGATGGAAAGTGAAAATACATGATAAGGAAGAGAGGTACATGTTCAAAATAAAAAAATATCAGTACCTTCAACCAATACCTCAGTATTTATGCCTAATGATGATCAATAATCATATCACATGTGTCATGTCAAGTATCATTGACTGCAAGTATATCCATCATCCATGATTCAAAAAGAAATCTTTGAATTTTCTTAGGTTTCAAGGGGAAAGAACATGAATTTAAAATGAAACATGATATTGGGAATTTAGGAAATTTTTATGTAAAGTGAAAGTATGGAAGGGATTAGACCTAGAAAAAAAAACAAGAAACCAACCATTTTCAAAAACATATGACTTTCTTCCAATATTCATTGTCTCTTGTCATCCTAGACTTGTTCTTGGATGTGTAATACAATTATGTAATAGAACTAATAAGTAAATAAAGAACAATCATTTGACAATGTATCATTTTGAAATTCTTCCCTTAACCATAATTGTAACAGTCAAAATATATTATTCCTATCAAACTGTTTATTCCAAACTTCTAGAAAATCATTTTATTTCATACAACAGAGGGAGAAGAGATGAAGTTTAAATGATATATGGTGTAGGAATTCAGGAATCATGAGGGATTTGGTCCTATGTAAAAAAAATATCTTTTATACTTTCAATACTTGGCTATATTTCTAGTCCATGTTTAAAATCAACATGCCAAGAAACAAATAACCAGACTGTGCATAAACCTTCAATCACTTATTCCAAACCATTTATGCATCAAACACGTAGCATAAAATTTAACACAAGAATTTCCCTCTTATGTTTTTTATTATTTTATCATATAAACTAACAGTAAAGATTGTAATGAATCGAATATGCATTCATGAACAATTGGTTTTAATATTGGAAACCCAAAACCAGTGTAGTGTAATCAACCAGGCCATCCATATTAGGGTTTTATACTTTAAACAATTCTTATAAAATAAAAACACACAGGTCGAACACAATATTTGCTTTAACCATATCTCTTAATCGAACTTGGTATATGATATCTAAAATCCCTACGCATATACCTCATATTTGGCTCATCAAATATTTTCAATAAACGACCATAAAAACCCATCATATATGTGTGTGTGTGTGTGTGTGTGTGTGTGTGTGTGTATTTCAAAATCAACAGGGATTCGAAACTGGGTAACAATATTCTTAATATAACCATGTTGGCATGTTCATGCAAACATCAAATCATATTCTCAGGTCTCTATGTCATGCAATAAATATCAATGTTGGCTTCACATTGAAACTTTTCTATGTAAAAGATGTTGGACAACTGAGAGGGGGGGTGAATCAGTTGTTACCGTGCTTAAACAAAAATGCTTCTTTTAAAATCTTTACAAGGCACTCAATGATGATCACAATAATGCAGAGAGATAAACAAAGTCACATTCAGCATCAATCACACACATGTGATACACAGAGACAGATATTTCTTGAGGAAACCCATAAAGGGTAAAAACCTCTTTTTCTTTATATGATAAGTAATAGTTACATTCTTTGCATTATCATACATATGAGCACCAACTCATAATGAGGCTACAACCTCTGTTTTGCAAGCTGCAACTTGCTGAGAGCACCAACTCTCTGTTTTCTCTAGCACCCACTAGAAGTAAGCACCAACTCCCTGGTTTCTCTAGCACCAACTA
>JASDQU010881973.1:0-13019 GCA_032191745.1 Picea mariana
TTTTGCGACAATATGGACAATTTTTTCCATAACGCCGCAAATAAAACGTCGGAATTTTTACAATATGTAGTAGTGATTGGTTCTGCCAGATTTGTTGGGGCCAACTTCTCCTTCTGGATATGTGTCTGTTCAGTATATTATTATTATTTATGGCCGACTTCTTCTCTTGGAGGCTAATAACCTAATATAAATTATCTTCTTGAGCCGACAAGGCTTCTAGGGTTATTAGCCAACTCATTAGGGTTTCTCTTGCTTCCCGGATTCTTCTATTCTCATCAGGTTCACATGTGGAGGTAAATACCTCCCGCAGCTACCATAATATTAACAGTACATAGATTAGACTTTGCCAGGTTTGTCTGTAGTCGTATTTCTCTCGGTGGGCCATTATCCCTGTTACGTAGCATAATAAAATAATTATTAACATTGGTTTTCCCTCTGGGGTTTTTCCAGAGGTATCTTCCCAAAAATATTGGGGTTTATGTGTGTATGATTTGGATTCAAGTTTTTGCTTCCGCTAGATTTATTGAGTTGAATATTAACAATGTATTTTTGTTTTGTGAGCTATTAATCAGATTTGCAGTAAGTAAATCACTAGATAAAAAGATATCTAGGTGTTGGAGTAAAGGGATATCAACATGGTATTAGAGAGCATGCTCTAAAGGGAATCCATATCTTAGATCCATAATAGTTGATAGTAGATGCATTAGATATGCAGGAGATATTATCAGATCCGTAACTTACATATTGAAATCGATGGACAAATTTTAGGGGAACAATCGTAGTGAGGAAGAACTAGGGTTTTGTGGGTCTATGAAGTTGTATGCGGGGTTATAGAAGGGACATGAGAATATATACGTGGGTCTCTTTGGACATAGGCATGTACATACACGGGTATCTTTGGACACATGCACATATACATGGGTAGCCGTAAGAACATGTGCATACATACACGAGGGTTCAGTTGTGTCAGGTGCATATAGGTTTATCCAGGTCAGTACAGAGGCAATTTTCAACGTTAGGTTATTTTCTTGGGTAGTTTATCAGGTCTTAGGGATGGAATTAGAACCTTTGAGAGTTGAAGATAGATTGGATGCATCATCCAACTTTCTCTCTTGGAAAGCAAGAGTAAATTTAGCATTGAAGGAATATGACCTTTGGGAGTTAGTGGAAAAAGTAGTTACTGCACTAACAAATCCGACAACTTTCAAATATTAAAACAAGAAGGAGATCAAAGAAAAGAGGTTCCTCTTGGATTCAATGAAGGATAACCTAATTCCTCACCTATTTGAGAAGAAGACAACCAAAGAGATGTTTCATTCCTTGGTAAGTTTATTCCATAGAAAGAACATGAATAGGAAGATGGTCTTAAAAAATAAAATTAGATAGGTGGAGATGTCTAGATCTGATAATATTACCAACTATCTCATGAGGATCACACAGGTGCATGATCATATTACATCCATATGGGAGAAAATAGAGGACATAGATCTCGTGAATATGGCATTGAATGGTATTACCAAGTCTTGGGAACCATTTGTTAAAGGAGTTTGCGCTCAGGAAAATATCCCAAATTGGCAGAGAATTTTGGATGATTTCATTCAGGAAGAGACTCGGGAGGAGTTTAAGATCACTAAGAAGGGAGGTAGTGAGGATAACTTGGCTCTTGTCAGTAAGATGAAGAAGCGAAAATGAAATATTTATAGAAAGAAGGTTAGCAATGACAAAGGATAATCACAGCCAAGGAAGAAGAAGGACTTTAGTAAAATCAAGTGCTTCTCATGTCATAAGAATGGAAATTATGCATCTCAGTGTCCAAAGAAGAAGAAGGGTAAAGGAAATACATAGACAATAACATCAGTAGAGACACAACTAGATGAGTTTGCAATGAATTTTGAGAAGTATTTCTCACTAGTTTCTTGCATTTCTACCAGCACAACTATGAGGAGTGAATGGTTCTTGAACAATGGTGCATCTTGTCATATGAAAAAAGCACGAGATTTATTTAGCAATCTAACATAGAAGGACTGAGATGTTCATGTGCAACTTGGTGATTATGCCAAGTATGCAGTGAAGGGAGAGGGAATAGTTAGATTTCAACTCGAGTCAGGAGGTTCATTAGATACTCAGGATGTGCTTTACATACCAGGTTTGAAGAAGAGTTTTATCTCAGTCTTAGTTATGGAGGACAGAGGCTTTATTGTTACTTTTTATAGAGGGAAAGTAATCATACGTATCGAGAAAGCTATCCCAGACAATGAAGTGGTAATTGGGGTTAGAGAGGGCACTTTATAAATTTTATAGGGAAATCCTGTTCAAGATTTGGTACATGACAATGACAACCTTTGTGAGTTGTGACACAAGAGGTTGGGACACCTAAACTCTAGGGATTTTTTTATTCTGAGGAGGATTGTTATAGGTATTCTAGAGTTTAGTATTGAGTAGCAAGGAGTGTGTAGAGGGTGTGCACTTTGAAAGAATTTCAAGGTTTCTTTTTTGAGAAAAGAGAGTAGGTCCAAGGGGGTATTGGATCTTATCCATTTATATGTGAGTGGGATGATGTCAATAGAATCATTACAGGGATCATCATACTATGTGACGTTTATTGATTATTTTTCTAGGAAAACATGGATCTTATTCATAAAGACCAAGGATGAGGTCTTCGATTGGTTTTAGGAGTTTAAATCTCAGGTAGAGAACTAGACATGAAAGAAAATCAAGGTCTTGAGGTCGGATATTGGGGAAGAGTACACCTCCAATGAATTCAAGTATTTTTTCAAGAAGGAATGGATCAAGAGGGAGATGGAAGTATCGCACAACCCTCATCAAAATGGGGTTGCAAGGAGAAAGAATTATTCCATCGTCGGTTCTGCCAAGTATATGATACATGACCAGGATTTTCCTATGTTCCTATGGGTAGAGGCGTGTAACACAGCTATGTATTTGTAGAACAAGAGTCCTCACAGGATATTAGCGGACAAGACTATGGAGGAGGCATTCACAAAAGTGAAGCTAGAGATTGGTCATTTGAGGATCTTTGGTTTTCCAGTATACATCCATGTTCCTGTAGAAACTAGGACGAAGCTGGAGCCTTTAGGACAAAAGGGTATATTTGTGGGGTACAACAAGATCTCAAAATATTACAAGATATTCGTTCTAGTGAAGAGGGAGATAATTGTGAGTAGAGATGTTAAGTTCAAGGAGAACTTGACATCTAGGAGATCTCAGGAGTCATCAACAATGAAAAAGGACAAGGAGAAACATGCTCTGAAGGATGAGCAATAGTCAACAATTCAAACTTCAGGTGCGGAGTGTTGATGTTAGTGGTACCATTAGACAGGTATTTCTTCACGGGTCTATGTGTATAGACATGTGGAAATCGTCCAAAACATTCTACTCTTGAATTTACTTTAGTTAAAGGAATTATTAAAGTAAATTGATTTTATTAATTAATTATGTAATTAGTTGATTGAGTTATTTAAGAAACATGATAAAAGTACTTAGCATGCAACATGTAATCTAAATCTCAAGTGAGTGTGAGAAGTAATCTCAACTGTAGATCACTTTGGAGACTAGAAATAGATTGTACTCATGATTATAAAAGCAAGAACAGGTGAAGGAGGAGGAATGTTGACACTTGATACTTAAAATTCTTAAGAGTAGAGGATTTACATTCTAGAGAGTTGGATCAAGAAGGAATGTGATTCTCTTGGATAGGTGGAGAAGGAATTACATCTAGAGATCAGGTCAAGGAGAAGAGAGAATAGAGGATCACACAGGTGGGTTTCAGTTAGAGGAAGCCATAGGGAAGTGTCTGATCATACAAATATTTCCATATAGGTTTTTTGTATATGTACACGGCTCACATAGGAGACAATTGTGTACATAAACAATTCATAAGAAGGCGAAACACGTAAATCTAGAAAAGCAGCTAGTTCTAGTTCATACAGTAATTCAGACTTCACCAGGTTTGTCTGTAGTTGTATTTCTCTCAGTGGACCATTATCCTTGTTACATGAGCCTTTATTTTAGCATAATAAAATTATTCTCAACACTAGTTTTCCCTCCTGTGTTTTTCGAGGGGTTATACCCAAAACATTTGGTGTTCTTGTGTGCTTGATTTGATTTATTTGTTTATGATTCTACTCAATGTTTAGTTGATTACTCATATGTGATTTAATTCAATAAGTGATTTATTTGGAACTAACAGTTGGGTGTTGAGTAGGATAAATTTCAACATGGAGGAGGAGTTATCCCCTTCCACTCTTGTCAAGAGACCTAAGTGGATATTACAGACGTTGAAGGATGTTGGTGAGGCTCCTAGGAGTGTAATCATAGAGCACAAGACTCTGAATAAGTTTCTGAACTATATGGTGATTATGAGTAGCATGAATGTGGTTGATCCTTCCAGTTTTTCAGGAAGTCGTAGATCAACATGTATGGTGGGATTCCATGGTAGAGGAGTACACCTATACTATGAGGAATGGTATTTGGGACATAGTGACAAGACTAGAGGGGAAGTCAATTACGAGTTCCAGGTGGCTCTACAAGGTCAAGCATGTTGTAAAAGGAATTTTTGAGAATTTCAAGGTGAGGTTTGTGGCAAGAGGGTTCTCCTAGAAAGAGGGAGTGGGTTGTGAGGAGACATTTTCTCCAGTTTCCAGGTATGCTTCTATTTGAACTATTATTTCTATTACTTCAGTTATGAGGTGGAGGATACATCATATGAATTTGAAAACAACTTTCCTCAATGGGATCATTGAGGAGGAAGTATACATAGAGAAACCTCATGGATTTGAAGTACATGGGAGGGATTATCATGTGTGTATGCTTAAGAAATCCTTGTATGGACTCAAACAAGAACCCAGGGCATGGTAATCCAAGATTGATGGATACTTGTAGAGTATGGGATTTACCAAGAGTGAGTTGGTTCCTAAATTGTGCTTCATACATGTTGGAGAGGATCCTCTCATCTTGGTTTTGTACGTAGATGATTTGTTTCTCATAGGTGCAGAGGCTCTTATTGCAGGATGCAAAGAATATTTAGCTAGTGATTTCTGTTAACGCTCTGTAATTTTCCCAAGGCTGTGGGGGGCATCATGGAGGTAACATCAAACCACTTGGAATCCTGGATCTAGCCATCCAAGACTCAGAGAGGGCTCTCTTAGTCTGATCTAGCTTGGTTTGGAATAGGATATTTGGCTAGTTATGATAGATTTGGTTTTGGTTTTTAAATGCTTGGTTGGAACAACGAGGGAAAACCACTGGGTAAAGGAGTCAAAGAGGCCGAGCTGATCAATTTGCAGAGGTATCAATCTCAAACGAAACAGGGCAAGGTAGACATACTATTGGATTCAGTAAATTTAAATGAAGTGAGATAGAAGAAAAAGAGAAAAGATCAATTTAACAACAGAGCAATGAAGAATTCTTCCATTAAATATCAGAAGAAAACATTTATATTATCCCAGCAAGAATCAGAGTGTATATTTCAATAAATTATGTTCTTAAAAATTTTGTAAGATAATAAGGAAAGGAAAAAAAATATGAAAACGGAGAGACAATTTACAGGAGAAGCACTTCACCAATAGCCATGGCACATGAATCCTGAAAACAATATGATCTTGTACCCTACAGATTTGAAAAAATAGAAGCTCTATGAACTCATTACAATAATTGGGTAAGTATCCCTTCAACAGGTTCCAACCCATGTTTACTGTTTCAAAATTGTATTTATAAGTCTATTACATGAGAGAGTTCAATCATGAAATCGCCAGCTGATAATTACATCATAAATTTACAAAACAATGACAATGTTTATCATAAAAAACTACCTCCATCAAATGATTTCCATCTAGTAGCTCCTTCCTGATATGTGTGACTGATGCTCCACAAAATAGGCCTGATATTGCATGAATAGACATGTGCTACCCGAACCTAAGAACTTTGACAACGGGGCCCACCAACAAAAAATTGTCATTATTATAAGTACGCTGCCAATTCTGGAATGATTGCAAAACTCCCAAGTGGTCTCGATCTGCTGCTGATTTTTGTAGAGTTAGTATCTGTCACCTATATCCATTGAATTTGGATTTATCTTCATCTATTGAATTACTGCCATATGCCCTTGATTGCCTAATTTTCTGCCTCGAAATGTTGAAAGAGACTTCACTGAATGCTGTAATTATTTTACAATATCCTCTTGAGATTGTTTCTTCTAAGTTCTAAGTTGGATACCCTTCGAATGTTCAACTACTTCCTGGTTTACAGCAAGAGTTTCCCCCTTTCCTTATTACAAAATATGGTTTAAATAATCAAAACAACTGCTAGTTTCTAGAAATATCAAACTAATCATAAAATAACAGATAATTTGAAATCCATTTCCAAAACTTGCTTTCGAACTATGAAGTTGTTGGAGGCCTTTGAACTAATCTTTTGATGCTAGATGTCCACTTGAATTTGGAGTTATCTAAATTGTATCTAGAGTCAAGGTGCCACCTGTGTCTTTAGCTGCCCTATCCTGTTATTATGGATCTAATCATAAAATTAGAGTTTTGATCCTCTGTCCACCGATATTTTTCCACCAAATTTGGAACTTGACCCTCAAAACCTGTCAACAGGTGTTTATTTCATGTCGTGAACATCTGGGTGGTTGATTTCCTTGAAATCTAGGATAATATGTGCTTTATGTCTATGTGTCATGCAACCTTGATATCATCATATCATCAAACTTCGTTTGAAAGTATACCTCCAAGCTTTTGTCTTGGAAATACATACTTGCAACTGGACCTCTAGTTTTCAAACTCTAAATGTTTGCATCAATGTTATCCACATACGCCTTTAATTTCTTTACAACATAAAAACAATTGAAAAATGGTATTAGACTAACATTTTGTGATATGGTGCATTCTCCTGGAAAAAGACTCCACTGTGTTGGTTTCATTGTTGAAGGTGTAGCCAATTGACAGAGTCTTTTCTTGGGATGTGCAGAAAAAACATTGTAAAACCACCTTTGTATCGACCCAGATGTCTCAATGGCCAATTCTAAAGAATTGATTGCCTTTTGTGGAGACCACTATGACAATTTTTTACTATTGATGTGTCTCGAACTAGAAACTCCAGTTCTGATTTTCACAAACCATGCTATGAAGAAACTGCAGCTAGCACAATGCATTTTGTGAATACCTAGACGAAATAAGAGCATCTGAAAATGTAGAAGAATTTTCCCTTGTATTTTCTGAAACAACAGTATCTGAATCATGTTTGGAGCTTGTATGTTCTCTCAAGGGTTGATCTCTAGTATCTGCAATTTCCAGAGAAGGTTATGAAGGAGAGTGAACATGTGTGATTATTGGGGAACTGCCTCTAGGATATGAAGCCACTGATAGGCTATCAGACTGAGCCTTGAAGTATTTCCCAATAAACTTGCCAATTACATTGCTCTATTTTTAATTAATCTGGCAATATCTCATTTTAAAACCCCAGGTGCGAAAAATATGAGCTGCAGAGACATTGTTAAATTTTGTTGTCAAAATTGAACAGCTTGGTGGGATTCGAACTCCCAAGACCACCTACAAATAAATAGAAAATTGCAAGAAACCTCGACACTTGGATGATATTGATTGGTAACTAATAGGTGTAGGCACTATGTTTAATTAAACTCAGCTCCGGGCACTTAACAATAACTGGTGCTATTGATGCTTGAGCACTTGGACATGCGCGCTTCCCTCTATTGAATGATTCACACAAGAGAAATCAAAGTGTAGAGCAATGCGAATCTCTGAGCCATGTTGTCTGTGATAGTCGAACATTAATGTTTTTTCCACACACTTTCCTTCATCATAACAACTTATTACATCAATAGGGTTAACATTACCCTAGTATTCCTCCCTTTGGTGCATCCATCGCAGTGGAAACAATTTTCTCTGGCAATTGATTAACAAAATTACATCTTTGGGGTGCAACTGAAATTTTTGGAGGATGATAAAAAGTAGATGAAGGATGACCATATGATACTGTCTGTACAGGGTAAAATCTCATGGTGTGTGAAACGTCTAGAGGACGTGGCAGAGTAGAACCATTAGTTGCTTTTCTCCCTGGCAAGGGGACAGATCCTGAAAGAGAAATCATGGTACCATTATCCATGTAAGACTCATATTTCTTACCATTGGAATCAAACCTCATCTATTCATGAGTCTCTGGATGAGTAATCTTCACGGACCTATTGATACGGGGAGGAATATACTATTTCATCACCAAAGACACAAATTGTGTACCAGAAATCCCACCTGGTAGCTTGGTTCCAATGGGAACACCCACTTGAGTACCCACATGATGGACTATCTATGGTAATTGTTGTGATGGATATTGATCACCAATGTGATTAATATGTTGAGGCGTACCATGTAGTGAAGGTTGCAGTATATGTGGTTGAACATTCAAATGCTTCCCTTGCTACATCAAGACTTTCTGCGAACGCAAGGTAGGTGAAGGTAATGATGGTGGAGGTCATGGAGGAGTACCCAACAATTGTTGTGAACTTGGTGCTGAGTATATTAGGATGCAAATTGTACTCCCTTGCAAATACAAATGAGATAATTCCTTGAGGAAGCACAACATGCACAATTGCAATATGAAAAATGTGGCCTCGAAGATCATATGCAATCAGAGCAACTGCCATAACTTCCAGTGCAGTAAGAAAATGAAGAGCCATTCCAAATATTTCATTTGATTGTAGTGATAGTTCTTCAATCCCACTGTTTAAACAAAGACAAATTTGACATCTGCTCTCCTTTGTCCATGCGTGTCCACAATTTGCAGTAGAACAACGCATTTGGTCGTTGGTATCGACACCTGTACGCTGGGATTTGACTGCGTTTATATATATATTTGTTTTAAACCTTTGGGAAATATCCCACATTCCTCGTGCAGAAAGAGTCTTCATTGTTTATATTTGCTAATGATTTGAATGTTGTTCGATGCGTAGAGCACACTAAGGGCCCTTGTGGGCTTGGCGCTTGTACTTTGACTTGCATGTGTTTCGTGCTGACCCTTGGTTTGTGTGTTTATGTAGGTGCTCGTGCTTGATTGGACATTGTCCCTAGGCCAATATAGTTTTTGGAAAATATTTTACAAACAATTTTATTTTTAGAAAAAATAATGGCCATGTTTCTATAATAAGCCCGAGAGCATGTTTTTCCTCATAATAAGAAAAAGGCCAAGAAACATAGGCCCCAAGAACTTACAAGGCTTCAAAATAAAAAATAAAAACAAGGCCCAAGAATCTATTTGGATCTAATATGAAAAATGCCCAATTTTGTTTCAGTAAGCAAATCCTATCATAAAGAAGCTTTGTACCTGAGCCATAATCTTTCTTAAACCACATTCATTGATGAAGGATTTTGCCAAAATAGATCTGGGAACACAACATGTAGCCACCATTTATTCTACGACATCCTTGGAGAGGACATATTTGGATAGGTGCTGATAGCCTTTTGTCAACTTTACATTTTCACTATGTGCCATTAGCAATCTGCTTTATGCCTGAAGTAGATATCAGTCAAAATATTGATTTCCTATAATTTATAGGGTCCTAACATAGGTTCCACTTGGGGATGGTAGCTCAGCGTGAGGTGTCAAGAATCTAGGACTCTGAGTGTGCACACCAACTGTCTTATCCATTGGCTTGTTCCCAAACTAAAGCCCGTTCCAAACTAGAGGGATACAAACCAAACCGAAAATAAAACTATGAAGAACTGAAAAATAAAGAAGTGCTCATCCTGTTGAGCTTATTGGCACACTCCTACCTACCCTAATCTACTGATAGTTTAGTTGTTCTAAATGATACAATAATGCCAGTGTAGCCAACCAAGAAACTGATTGTATGCATTGACTTCTTGATTGTTTATTAAAAATATTAGAGAAACAACTTGACCTTTTATCCAGAAAACCCAAGTTGTGCAATGTAATGGCGACTGTAAATGGATGTGTGCAATGGAACTGAAAACATTCTTCATATAATCAGCTACAAGATCCATAAATTCATAATTTATTGATATACCTTTTAGGCTCTCAATGACAAGTTGAACCTGGATGACTTTTTCATCAAGGCTGAACCTTGATTCCAGCTCTATAATATCAAGCTCATAACCATATTCTTTCTCTATCTGCAAGTCAAATGGTATAGAAATTTCCTCTCTTTTTGGAGGAGGAAGACTTTCCAAGAATTTTTTAGGATCTTGAAAATCATATGACTCAAATTGAACATCCAATAGTTCAAATTCATTTTTTAATCTTTCAACAACTAAACCAAGAAAACAACTTTTACCTTCAGGTGTGACTCAGCTGGATTTCAAACAAAGAAATATTGCTATTGATAAATTCTCATCATTTTGAAATTCTGCTAACCCATCCCTCAAAGTTTGTAATATTTCACCAGATAAAGGGTTTGCCACATACCCTGTCATCTTGGATCACCATCAATGCTCTGAAATCTGGATTCTTTGGCAGTGAAGTCGCTCTGAAATTTGAAGCTCGGGATCTTGAACAATGGAGTCGCCAGATGAATGGTACAACCTTCCTATGTTTGGATTATGTTCACCATCAGAAGTCAAATCTGAACTTGATATACTTTTCTGGAGAACATGAAAGCTCGTTCCCCAGTATGGTCGCCACTCTGTTAACGCTCTGTAATTTGCCCAAGGCTGGGGGGAAATCACAGAGGTAACATCAAACCACTTGGAATCCTAAATCTATCCATCCAATACTCAGAGAGGGCTCTCTCTGTCTGATTTAGCTTGGTTTGGAATAGGATATTAGGCTAGTTATGATAGATTTGGTTTTGGTTTTGGTTTTTAAATACTTGGTTGGAACAACGCAGGAAAACCACTGGGCAATGGAGTCAAAGAGGCTGAGGTGATCAATTTGCAGAAGTATCAATCTCAAATGAAATAGGGCAAGGTAGACATACTACTGGATCCAGTAAATTTAAATGAAGTGAGATAGAATAAAAAGAGAAAAGAACAATTTAACAATAGAGCAATGAATAATTCTACCATTAAATATCAAAATAAAACATTTATATTATCCCCAACAAAAATCAGAGTGTATATTTCAATAAATTATGTTCTCAAAACTTTTGCAAGATAATAAGGAAAGGAAAAAACATATGAAAACAAAGAGACAATTTACAGGAGAAGCACTTCACCAATAGCCATGGCACATGAATCCTGAAAACAATATGATGTTGTACCCTGCAGATTTGAAAAAAGAGAAGCTCTATGAGCTCATTACAATAATTGGGTAAGTATCCTTCAACAGGTTCCAACCCCTTTTTACTTTTTCGAAACTGTATTTATAAGTCTATTACATGAGAGAGTTCAATCATGAAACTGCCAGCTGATAATTACATCATAAATTTACAAAACATGACAATGTTTATCATAAAAAACTACCTTCATCAAATGATTGCCATCTGGTAGCTCCTTCCTGATATGTGTGACTGATGCTCCACAAAATAGGCCTGATATTGCATGAATAGCCCTGCGCTACCCAAACCTAAGAACTTTGACAACGGGGCCCACAACAAAAAATTGTCATTATCATAAGTACGCTGCCAATTCTGGAATGATTGCAAAACTCCCAAGTGGTCTCGATCTGCTGCTAATTTTTGTGGAGTTAGTATCTGTCACCTGTATCCATTGAATCTGGAGTTATCTTCATCTATTGAATTACTGCCATATGCCCTTGACTTCCTAATTTTCTGTCTCAAAATGTTGAAAGAGACTTCACTGAATGCTGGAATTATTTTACAATATCCTCTCGAGATTGTTTATTTTAAGTTCTGAGTTGGATACCCTTCGAATGTTCAACTACTTCCTGGTTTACAGCAAGAGTTCCCCCCTTTCCTTATTACAAAATACGGTTTAAATAATCAAAACAACTGCTAGTTTCTAGAAATATCAAACTAATCATAAAATAACAGATAATTTGAAATCCATTTCCAAAACTAGCTTTCGAACTATGAAGTTGTTGGAGGCCTTTGAACTGATCTTCTGATGCTAGATGTCCACTCGAATTTGGATTTATATAAATTGGATCTGGAGTCAAGGTGCCACCTGTGTCTTTAGCTGCCCTGTCCTGTTATTGTGGATCTAATCATAAAATCAGAGTTTTGATCCTCTGTCCACCGATATTTTTCCACCAAATTTGGAACTTGACCCTCAAGACCTGTCAACAGGTGTTTATTTCATTTCGTGAACATATGGGTGGTTGATTTCCTTGAAATCTAGGATAAGATGTGCTTTATCTCCATGTGTCATGCAACCTTGATATCATCATCTCATCAAACTTCATTTGAAAGTCTACCTCCAAGATTTTGTCCTGGAAATACATACTTGGAACTGGACCTCTGGTTTTCAAATTATCAATGTCTGCATCAATGTTATCCACATACTCCTTTAATTTCTTTACAACATCAAAACAATTGCAAAATGGTATTAACCTAACATTTTGTGATATGGTGCATTCTCCTGGAAAACAACTCCACTGTGTGTTGAAGGTGTCGCCAATTGATAGAGTCTTTTCTTGGGACGTGCAGAAAAAACATTGTAAAACCGCCTTTGTATCTCCCCAAATGTCTCCATGCCCAATTCTAAAGCATTTATTGCCTTTTGTGGAAGACCACTATGAGAAATTTTTGTGGAAGACCACTATGAGAAATTTTTCCTGTTGATGTGTCTCGAACTAGAAACTCCAGATCTGATTTTCACAAACCATGCTATAAAGAAACTGCAGTTAGCACGATGCATTTTGTGAATACCTAGACGAAATAGGAGCATCTGAAAATGTAGAAGAATTTTCCCTTGTATTTTTCTGAAACAACAGTATCTAAATCCTGTTTGGAGCTTGTATGTTCTCTCAAGGGTTGATCTCTAGTCTCTGCAATTTCCAGAGAAGGTTATGAAGGAGAGTGAACATGTGTGATTATTGGGGAACTGCCTCTAGGATATGGAGCCACTGGTAGG
>JASDQU010881973.1:13677-34487 GCA_032191745.1 Picea mariana
GCGGCCGCAATCTTTGAATAATCGTGCAACTTGTAGCAGACGCGATAGATCTTCTGACAGTTACATCGGCGAATCGACATGCCTTTAATTCATTGCAGGACATCCCCATTATGGCGGAGACGATGTCTAACCACCACCAACCGCTTCAATAACTGCTTCTTGGGATTGAGAACGGCCCAGCCAACTCAGCACTTCGGGATATGGACGACTTCTCTCGCGCTACCACCTGGAATAACTGAATAGCTTGAGAGATTGGCATGGAGGCTAGCGCGAAGGATGAGCACACGACAAGAATGGTGGTGGCGGGTTGTAAGGACGTGGAAAGAGAGGAAGACGGGAGAAATGAATTCGCCTTCGGGTGAGCGGCTGATGTGGAAAAGAACGGGACACGTGGCCAATAGTGAGTGGATGATAAGAGGAGAGAGAACTATGTGGGCCGAGGAGGGGTGGCGGATGGAGGACACATGGCAGCATGGGAAAGGCAGAAAGGGGGATTACATGAGGGAAAATGGGCTCACTCCTGGCTAAATATAGGGCAGCTGAGAAGGGCGGGACTACACGAGCGTTGTTGATCTGGGCACACTGATCTGAGCCGTTGGAGAGGTGCGCCCCTGATTTTGGACCCCCCCCCACTTAAAGGTAGAAAGGCAAGGGGGATCCGGAATCCAACGTGCGCCGTTGATCCGGGCGCGCGAATCTGGACCGCTCGGACTTGCTCGTTGCTTACCATGGGTGCATTATCTCCCAAAACTTAGGACAAATGGATTTTTAACCCCTTCTTTTGCTATCTAATCCCCTCTATAGGAAATATCGCTAACAGGGCCAATATTGGAGAGAATGGTGAGAACCATTTGTTTCTCCTCCTTCGATTTATCAACCCCGCAATCTTTGAGTTGCGACAGTAAATCCTTGAATTTTGTAAATAAATCTTGGATATTCTCGAAGCTTTTTGGATCCAATGTGAGCAGCTCCACCTCCATCATGTGTCCTCTCATCTCATCCTGTTTGCCAAATATCCCTTCCAATATGGTCCAAGCTTCATTGGGAGTCTTACAGGAAGATATATAAAAAAGGAGATCGGGAGAAATAAGACTGCAAATTGTTCTGAGTGCCTCATCCATGCGATTTAAGTACTTGGATTTTTCTATGTCTAATGTCTGCTTTGGATATGTATTCATGGTTAACCTGTACAACCCTTTGGATCTGAGATGTATGGATCTTTTGTACCTGCAAAACAATTTGGTGTAGCTTTTGCTTAGCAGTCCATCGGCTCTGATACCATGTAAATGTTTTGAATCTGCACATAATAGATCTAGCTAAATAATGATACACACATTTTCAGAGAGAATTGGAAAAAGAAGAAGAAGGAGAGAAAGAATGGAAAGAATTCTCATTAACCATTGTGAATAATGAATAATTTACACATGATATACTTTGTATAACTCAATGAGTTTGAATTGAGGTGAACCAAGTCTCCATAGTGGTGGTCTAGAGTGATTTGGACACACACTAGCAATTACGGGAGTGAACTGCCACCTATTCTAGTCTCTCAGACAGTTACGAGAGTGGACTGCCACCTAGTTGAGTTAACTAGTCAACTAGTCTTCAGTTAACTGACTGAACAAAGAGTAGTGAGGAGTTAACTCAAGGAATCAAGGCTAATGCACCACTCTGGTGATGATACCAAGGAAGGGTCAAATTAGCATGGTGATGATCCCAATGTTGCATGGTGATGATCCCAATGCAACATCTAAACTCAACTCAACTAGTCAAACTGAAGTGTGAACTGAAAGAGAATATTCTCCAGGTGGAATATTCGCTCCTAAAATATAGGAGACTGGATAATGACTAATTATGGCTAATAAACAAATAAAAACCTTAGGAAAAATAAATCCTAGGTGTGTGTGAAGTAACTCCAACGCATATGGGGTTTGTAATGCTCCTGCTACATTCATGAGAGTTATGAATGATGTCTTAAGGGATTTTCTTGATGATTGTGTGATTTTCTACTTGGATTACATATTAATATTTAGAAAATATCATGAAGAGCATGTTAGGCATGTAAAGCAAGTTTTGGATGTCTTGAAGAAAGAAAATTTATTTTTAAAGATGTTTAAATGTGAGTTTGGAAAGGCCTCACTTGTTTACTTGGGACATATTGTTGGAGGAGGAGAATTGAAAATAGATCCTTCCAAGTTCAAATTAATTTTGGATTGGCCCAAGCCCAACAATGTAACAGAGGTAATAATCTTTTTGGGAGCAGCCCAATATTGGAGAAAGTTTTTTGCTAACTTCTCTTCAATTGCAGCTCCTTTACATGTAGTGAAAAGAATCAAGAAAGTTTTCCAATGGGGAGGCAAGCAACAAAAATATTTTGATGCGTTGAAGGAGAATTTTATTTCAGCTCCAGTTCTTGCACTTCATGATTTGAGACAGCCATTTGAGATACAAACAGATGCAAGTAATTATGCCATGGAAGCAGTCTTGTTGCAACATGGTAAGCCCATTTGTTTTCATTCTGAAACTTTTAATGGTGTTGTGATTAATTATCCTACATATGATAAGGAGTTGTATGCATCGATACAAAGTGTGAAAAAATGGAAACATTATTTGTTGGTAAAATAAACTATTATTCACACACATCATCAACCATTGCAATACTTACAATCACAAACAAAGCTACAACAAGCAAGACACTTCAGAAGGATGTGTTTCCTACAACAATTCCACTTGGTTATCAGGTATAAGAAAGGAATTTATAACAAATTTGCTGATATGATTTCTAGGCCTATTTTTAGTGCTTCAGTTATTCTTAAGCATAATTCTACCATGCATGAGAGCTATGTTGAACAATATGCTTTAGATGTTGATTTTAAAGAGGTTTATGCAACTTTCTGTCATTCTAACCAAGTTGGGGAATTGGATTACCATGTGCATGATAAGATTTTGTATCATGTCGGAAAGCTATGTATTCCACAGGATGAAAGAGTCAACATCATAAGGGAAACACATTCTTCTCTTATTGCTGGCCACTTTGGTGTAGGCAAGACAATGGCTAATTTGCAAAGGTATTGTTATTGGCCTAAAATGAATGAAAGTGTTTCAATATATGTAAGAGGATGTTCTTTATGTGCTACAAGTAAGCCTAGCAATAGAAAGTTGGGTTTGTATACTCCACTTCTGGTTCCTTCTCGTCCTTGGGAAAGAACTTCCATGGACTTTATAGGAGGATTACCTATGTATAAAAAGAATCATGATTATCTTTATGTTGTGGTTGACTGTTTCAGAAAAATGTGTACTTTGATGCCTTGTAAGAAGCAGGTTACAACTGAAAAAATGACATAAATGTTCTTTCAGCATGTTTGGGTACATTTTGGGTTGCCCAAATCTATTATTTCTAATTGAGATTCTCGATTTATTGGGAAATTTTGGTCAAGATTATGGGCACTCAAGGAAAAAAAGCTAAAAAAGAGCACAAAATTTCATCCACAAATTGATGGTCAAACATAAGTGGTGAATAGATCAGTAGTACATCTTCTTTGTGGTTATTGCAACAAACATCCTAATCTTTGGGATGAGCACCTACACTACATTCAACATGCTTATAACCGGGCTAAGAATTCATAGACTCAAACATCTCCATTTGAGGCATGCTTTGATTATTTTCCAAAATATCCTATAGATTTTATCTTTGAGAAGGATGTTGCTATTGATGGTCATTATGACATTGATAGAGCAAAGAAGTTCATTGAACAAATTCAATTGGTGCATCAAATGGTACAAGAATAGTTGGAAAAAAACCAAGCCAAGTACAAGACAAGACATGAAAAACATTGTGTTGATCACAGTTTCCAAGTTGGAGATGAAGTTTGGATTTACATTAGCAAAGAGAGGATTAAGGGAGAAGGTAAAAAACTAAAACCAATTAGATATGGGCCTTTCAAGATTCTTGAAAAGATTGGTAACAATGCCTTCCGTTTGATTTGCCTTCTTATATGAAAATGTATGCAATTGTTAATGTTGATAATTTGAGATTGTATGGGCCTCATTTGATTGATGATCAAGGAGAGAATGTTCAAATTCCTTCCATAGATGACTTCTCGCCAGAATATCTTTCAAAATTGCATGAGGATACAATCCTTGACAGAAAGATAAGAACTTCAAAATGAGGGAATGTGGAATACCTCTGTGTTGGTATTAAAGGAAAAAATCCAAGCAAAGCTAAATGGATTGAGGTTGGAAAGGTGAGGGAACTGTACCCTCATCTTCAGATTGACTGAAAGTAGTCTTTTGGAGGTCCAAAAGCTTCTCAATTATGGAGAGGAGTGATCTAGGGGATCAAAAAATGCTCAAAACTCAAAGTGCTTGAAATTGCTTGAAAATAGATTCATTGTGTATATCTTGTCCTCACGATCCCAATGCAACTTGAGCGGGTTCAAACATAGTTCGTATGTGAGATAAATCACTTTCTATCCATTTTCCCAAACAAGCAAAACAAATCTGACTGTGTAGTCCATACAGTCCACATGTCAGTTGACCATGCAATTGTACGGATGACGTGGAAATATGACTGGGTAGGTGTTGACATGGAAAGCCTGACTGGTTAGGTGCTGACGTGGCAAGGATGACCATGCAAGTGATTGACGTGGACCAATCTTTCTTCGACACATGGCATGCTCATGGACGAAGGGAAGGGTGCCACGTGGCCCAACCAGGGGTCACCACATGGCACATGTTGTTGGTTGTTTGGTAAAATTGTTTGGAATTCACTAGAGTTGAACCTGCGACCTTCGGGCATGGGCAAAGATTTGGAATAGGCCGGGCTACCAGCCTGCCTATGAGCAATACTTAACCACTATAGTTCCAAACTTTAATTTAAAGTTGAAACAAATACTAATCCGGGTGGAGAAAGGGTTGGGGCTTAGCCCCAGCTCTGGTAACACTACATCGAAACCTTTCCACATGACCATACACATGGGGTTTTCAACGGATAGAACGACAAGAGAAAAAATCTAGGTCGACGCCCGACCACATGGGGGGCCACGCGACCACAACCTCCGGCGGTTAAGGTGCCTATCCCACTAATGGTATGACATTTTTCCCGATTTTGTGAAAAAGCGTGTGGTGTTGGGTTTTGGCACGGGAAACGCACAGAGTTAGGTCCAGTTGGACAAAGGTGCACTTTGGCGAGAAGGTACAACAAGTTATTGGGAGAAACTTCTAGGAAGTGTATCTTTCTGAGTTTTTTGCCAAACTAGGTACAGGAAGAGCCCAACTAGGGGTTTTTGGACATTTGGGAACCATTGAAGCCATATTTTTTTCATTATGACCATTGTAAAGAACTCATTTTGACACTTTGAGCATATAATGAAAATTATCCATTGGAAGCTAGACCATGAGATGTATCCCAAGACAAGGGTGAACTCCTTTATCATTTTGTTGTGTTATGTGCTTACTTTTGATGGTTGTTTATGTTTTTATATGTTGCTCATGTTAAGTAAAAAAAGATCATTAAGTTTATGTGCTTGCAACTTGATCCAATTTCCTAAGTCACATAAATATTTCACTTGCAAAATTTGTACACACAAACCTTTTTCATTTTCAGATCAGTGTACGCCAACAGTTCTGATTGTCATACGACATCCATCCCTTCAAGGATGAGGTATTATGTGATGTTCCCCACTGGATGTCTGTGAATTTCTGTTGGGCCAGCCATATATGTGGAAGTGCCATGTTATTTATCAGTCTAGACCTCGTAGTGTCATTGTTACTCTAGGGGGTAATCTCTAAAGGATACCTGAGGTAGTTCCAACTACCGTCCCATGTAAACAGTGTCACAAGGTAGTATCTCATACTACAAAATTTAGCTTCTTCATAGTTTATTCAAAAGGTGAATGGAAGAACACTGCAACCACTACAGCCTGAGTCCAAGCACCTTTTGTCCAGCATAAGCAAGTCAAAAAGATTGAAGCAAAGTGCAAGGATTCCTTCTCCACACAATCATCTCATGTAGCCATACTGGTTAAAAATGTCCAACCATTACAACCACAAGTTTGTGACATCCTTCAACAAGCTAAGAAACACAACTTATCCCGCAAGGCAAGCAACTCATCAAGATGCAGATTCAACAAACGCTTTTCCCTCTCCCTCGGGAACTCAATGCAATGGAGACCATTTCTTTCTAAGGAGGGTGGATTGATCCAGGTGGATATAGGTGGCCACCCACCTATTCCAACTGGCTCCAAATAGTCTTCTGGCAATTTACTATTTTTAGCAGTTTTTTGGTTCCTAAACTTTTGGGGCCATTTTAAGGGCCTAAATGAATTTTTTTGGGATCGAGCACCTCAATGATAACCAAAGGATCTAATTGATCCCCCAAAATTAATCTCCTCGAATATAAATTTCCAACGATCTATTGTGTTCCCCAAACGGAGATCATATGCCAAAGTTACGCCCCTGGGAATTTGATACACCAAACTACCCAAAACAGGGTCCACCAAATTATTGGCTTTTCATCTTCCAGGGTTAGGGTTTTGGATTTTATTTATGTTAAAATGGCCTTTAGAGACTCATTTTAATCATCTTCTTGTAAATGAGCATAGCCATCACATCTCTTCTTAGAGATAAGCTTCCATCATTCTAGCGAGTTCATTCACTCTGTATTTTTACAGTTCTAAACATTTCGCTCATTAATAGAAATTGTGTATTACGGTATCTATGTGTTATATCTGATATATTTATGTTATATTATTAGATATATGATATATCTCTATACATTTCTTTATTATATCTTTGTTCTCATTTCATTCGAAAAATAATCTGGATCAATACATCTCGAAAAGCATGCAGATATGGGTTGTACATAGATCAGACTTTGCCAGGTTTGTCTGCAGTCGTATTTCTCTTGGTGGGCCATTATCCTTGTTACGTAGCATAATAAAATAATTATTAACATTGGTTTTCCCTCTGGGGTTTTTCCAGGGGTATCTTCCCAAAAATATTGGTGTTTATGTGTGTATGATTTGGATTCAAGTTTTTGCTTCCGCTAGATTTATTGAGTTGAATATTAATAATGTATTTTTGTTTTGTGAGATATTAATAAGATTTGCAGTAAGTAAATCACTAGATAAAAATATATCTAGGTGTTGGAGTAAGGGGATATCAACATGGTATTAGAGAGCATGCTCTAAAGGGAATCCATATCTTAGATCCATAATAGTTGATAGTAGATGTATTAGATATGCAGGAGATATTAGCAGATCTATAACTTACAGATTGAAATCGAAGGACAAATTTTAGGGGAACAATCGTAATGAGGAAGAACTAGGGTTTTGTGGGTCTATGAAGTTGTACGCGGGGTTATAGAAGGGACATGAGAATATATACGTGGGTCTCTTTGGACATAGGCATGTACATACATGGGTATCTTTGGACACATGCACATATACAAGGGTAGCAGTAAGAACATGTGCATACATACACGGGGGTTCAATTGTGTCAGGTGAATATAGGTTTATCCAGGTCAGTACAGAGGCAATTTTCAATAGTAGGTTATTTTCTTGGGTAGTTTATCAGGTCTTAGGGATGGAATTAGAACCTTTGAGAGTTGAAGATAGATTGGAAGCATCATCCAACTTTCTCTCTTGAAAAGCAAGAGTAAATTTGGCATTGAAGGAGTATGACCTTTGGGAGTTAGTGGAAAAAGTAGTTACTGCACAAACAAATTTGACAACTTTGAAATATTACAACAAGAAGGAGATCAAAGAAAAGAGGGTCCTCTTGGATTCGATGAAGGATAACTTAATTCCTCACGTATTTGAGAATAAGACAACGAAAGAGATGTTTCATTCCTTGGTAAGTGTATTCCATAGAAAGAACATGAATAGGAAGATGGTCTTAAGAAATAAAATTAGATAGGTGGAGATGTCTAGATCTGATAATATTACCAACTATGTCATGAGGATCACATAGGTGCATGATCATATTACATCCATATGGGAGAAAATAGAGGACATAGATCTCGTGAATATGGCATTGAATGGTATTACCAAGTCTTGGGAACCATTTGTTAAAGGAGTTTGCGCTCAGGAAAATATCCCAAATTGGCAGATAATTTTGGATGATTTCATTTAGGAAGAGACTCGGGAGGATTCTAAGATCATTAAGAAGGGAGGTAGTGAGGATAACTTGGCTCTTGTCAGTAATATGAAGAAGGGAAAATGAAATATGTATAGAAAGAAGGTTAACAATGACAAAGGATAATCACAGCCAAGGAAGAAGGACTTTAGTAAAATCAAGTGCTTCTCATGTCATAAGAATGGAAATTATGCATCTCAGTGTCCAAAGAAGAAGAAGGGTAAAGGAAATACGTAGACAATAACATCAGTAGAGACACAACTAGATGAGTTTGCAATGAATTTTGAGAAGTATTTCTCACTAGTTTCTTGCATTTCTACTAGCACAACTATGAGGAGTGCATGGTTCTTGAACAATGGTGCATCTTGTCATATGAAAAAAGCACGAGATTTATCTAGCAGACTGACATAGAAGAACTTAGATGTTCATGTGCAACTTGGTGATTATGCCAAGTATGCAGTGAAGGGAGAGGGAATAGTTACATTTCAACTCAAGTCAGGAGGTTCGTTAGATACTCAGGATGTGCTTTACATACCAAGTTTGAAGAAGAGTTTTATCTCAGTCTCAGTTATGGAGGATAGAGGCTTTATTGTTAATTTTTAGAGAGGGAAAGTAATCATACATATAGAGAAATCTATCCCAGACAATGAAGTGGTAATTGGGGTTAGAGAGGGAACTTTATACATTTTATAGGGAAATCCTGTTCAATATTTGGTACATGATAGTGACAACCTTTGTGAGTTGTGACACGAGAGGTTGGGACACCTAAACTCTAGGGATTTTTTGATTTTGAGGGGGATTATTATAGGTATTCTAGAGTTTAGTATCGAGTAGCAAGGAGTGTGCAGAAGGTGTGCACTTGGAAAGAATTTCAAGGTTTATTTTCTGAGAAAAGAGAGTAGGTCCAAGGGGGTATTGGATCTTATCCATTTATATGTGAGTGGGATGATGTCAGTAGAATCATTACAGGGATCATCATACTATGTGACGTTTATTGATTATTTTTCCAAGAAAACATGGATCTTATTCATAAAGACCAAGGATGAGGTCTTCGGTTGGTTTTAGGAGTTTAAATCTTAGGTAGAGAACTAGACATGAAATAATATCAAGGTCTTGAGGTTAGATATTGGGGGAGAGTACACCTCCAATGAATTCAAGTATTTTTTCAAGTAAGAAGGGATCAAGAGGGAGATGGAAGTACCGCACAACCCTCATCAAAATGGGGTTGCAGAGAGAAAGAATCAGTCCATCATTGGTTCTGCCAAGTATATGATACATGACCAGGATTTTCCTATGTTCTTGTGGGTAAAGGTGTGTAACACAACTATGTATTTGCAGAACAAGAGTCCTCACAGAATATTAGCGGACAAGACTATGGAGGAGGCATTCACAAGAGTGAATCTAGAGATTGGTCATTTGAGGATCTTTGGTTTTCCAGTATACATCCATGTGCCTGTAGAAAATATGACAAAGCTGGAGCCTTTAGGACAAAAGGGTATATTTGTGGGGTACAACAAGATCTCAAAATCTTACAAGATATTCGTTCTAGTGAAGAGGAAGACAATTTTGAGTAGAGATGTTAAGTTCGAGGAGAACTTGGCATCTAGGAGATCTCAGGAGTCATCAACAATGAAAAAGGACAAGGAGCAGCATGCTCTGAAGGATGAGCATTAGTCAACAATTCAGACTTCAGGTGGGGAGTGTTGATGTTAGTGGTACCATTAGACAGGTATTTCTTCACAGGTTTATGTGTATAGACATGTGGAAATCATCCAAAACATTCTACTCTTGAATTTACTTTAGTTAAAGGAATTATTAAAGTAAATTGATTTTATTAATTAATTATGTAATTAGTTAATTGAGTTATTTAAGAAACATGATAAAATTACTTAGCATGCAACATGTAATCTAAATCTCAAGTGAGTGTGAGAAGTAATCTCAACTGTAGATCACTTTGGAGACTAGAAATAGATTGTAACTCATGATTATAAAAGCAAGGACAGGTGAAGGAGGAGGAATGTTGACACTTGATACTTAAGATTCTTAAGAGTAGAGGATTTACTTTCTAGAGAGTTGGATCAAGAAGGACTGTGATTCAAGATCTTGGACAGGTGGAGAAGGAATTACATCTAGAGATCAGGTCAAGGAGAAGAGAGAATAGAGGATCATGCATGTGGGTTTCAATTAGAGGAAGCCATAGGGAAGTGTCTGATCGTACAAATATTTCCATATAGGTTTTTTGTATATGTACACGGCTCACATAGGAGACAGTTGCATACATAAACAATTCATAAGAAGGAGAAACACATAAACCTAGAAAAACACGTAGTTCTGGTTCGTACAGTAAGTCAAACTTCACCACGTTTGTCTGTAGTTGTATTTCTCTCAGTGGACCATTATCCTTGTTACGGGAGCCTTTATTTTAGCATAATAAAATTATTCTCAACACTAGTTTTCTCTCTGGTGTTTTTCGAGGGGTTATACCCAAAACATTTGGTGTTCTTGTGTGCTTGATTTGATTTCTTTGTTTATGATTCTACTTCATGTTTAGTTGATTACTCATATGTGATTTAATTCAATAAGTGATTTATTTGGAACTAACAGTCGGGTGTTGAGTAGGATAAATTTCAACATGGAGGAGGAGTTATCCCCTTCCACTCTTGTCAAGAAACCTAAGTGGATATTACAGACATTGAAGCACTGTTGAATATATCTCCAAAATATCGGATACGTCGCCGACATTTTCCCCTGGCCGAAACTTTCCCCCGAAAATTTCACGACATATTCGACACTTTGAAAGTGTCTCGACAGTTTCATTGTGTCCCGACATTTTGCCAATGTGTCCCGACATTTTCCAATATGTCGGCCTGTTGAGTTTTTTTACGGGTAAAGTGCGCATGAGTGGGGTTTTAGAGGCCGCGAGTGCCTTTTTTTGGTCATTATTTCATTTGTGAAGTGTGAGAGAGCTAGAGAGGTGTGAGGAAAGCCATTGTGCATCTATCCAAGGAGGAGAAACCCAAGGATCTTGCTTCCATTAGCACCAGCGGAGAGATCAAGATTTCCAAGTATGATAAAAAACATTTTTCTTTTATTTGTTTGAAGTTTGAACTTTGTTTTTTTAATTTTTAGAGTTAGGCTAGGGTTTGCAATGTGCCGCTTCTTGTTGTTTTTGAATGGAAGATGAGCATGCAGATGATTTGAGGGAGGAGGGGGAAACAGAGGAGGAGGAGGACGATGTTCCACTTACAGTGGATACATAGGCTGAGGAGGAGATTGAACTTCCAGTGGATCCAATGCCACCACCACCTCCACAGAGAGCTATACCTGGAGTTGGACTTGGGTCCGTTGGGACTGGGAGGCAACACACTTTTCCTTCCACCTCGTCCCCATCACTTACCACCTCAGATGTAGCATCTGGAGCAGCTGGAGCTTCCACTCCAAGCTCATCTAGAGTACCTCCACGACCACCTACTGCTTCCAAAGGAAAATTGGTGCCCTTTACCCGTAAAGGGCTAGAGCAGCAGCAACACGACAAAGAGGGAATCAATGATTTGAATTTTGGATTCCTATGATCTATCATTTTCATTTTATCATGTACTATTTAGTATCTAGATGCCTCATGATGATTCATCTCATGAGATACATTTATTTTGATCACTTGTTGTGATTTTGTATCTACTATCATCCTATCAGGAACATGTTTCAGAATTTTCAGTTTAGTAACGATATGTGACCACTTGACATCTTATGCATCTTATTTATTGGTTGTATTTTCATATTTATGTAGCTAAGTGTTTATTTGATGTTGTTGTTGCTTTACAAGTTTAAAAAATTGAAAAAAATGAGTGTTTTTGTATTTTTTTGAGGTCTTGCGACATTTTTCGACATATTCCGACATTTTCCGCCGATGTCGTCGAGAAGTTACATTCTGGACCCTCGCCGACACTTTCCCCGACACGACATATACAACATTGAGTTGAAGGATGCTGGTGAGGCTCCTAGGAGTGTAATCATAGAGCACAAGACTTTGAATAAGTTTCTGAACTATATGGTGCTTATGAGTAGCATGAATGTGGCCGATCCTTCCAGTTTTTCAGGAAGCCATAGATCAACATGTATGGTGGGATTCCATGGTAGAGGAGTACACCTATACTATGAGGAATGATATTTGGGACATAGTGGAAAGACTAGAGGGGAAGTCAATTGCGAGTTCCAGGTGGCTCTACAAGATCAAGCATGTTGTAAAATGAATTTTTGAGAATTTCAAGGTGAGGTTTGTGGAAAGAGGGTTCTCCTAGAAAGAGGGAGTGGGCTGTGAGGAGACATTTTCTCCAGTTTCCAGGTATGGTTCTATTTGAACTATTATTTCTATTACTTCAATTATGAGGTGGAGGATACATCATATGAATGTGAAAACAACTTTCCTCAATGGGATCATCGAGGAGGAAGTATACATAGAGAAACCTCATGGATTTGAAGTACATGGGAGGGATTATAATGTGTGTATGCTTAAGAAATCCTTGTATGGACTCAAACAGGAACCCAGGGCGTGGTATTCCAAGATTGATGGATACTTGTAGAGTATGGGATTTACCAAGAGTGAGGTGGATCCTAAATTGTGCTTCATACATGTTGGAGAGGATCCTCTCATCTTGGTTTTGTGCGTAGATGATTTGTTTCTCATAGGTGCAGAGGCTCTTATTGCAAGGTGCAAAGAAGATTTAGCTAGTGAGTTCTGTTAACGCTCTGTAATTTTTCCAAGGCTGTGGGGGCCATCATGGAGGTAACATCAAACCACTTGGAATCTTGCATCTAGCCATCCAAGACTCAGAGAGGGCTCTCTCAGTCTGATTTAGCTTGGTTTGGAATAGGATATTTGGCTCGTTATGATAGATTTGGTTTTGGTTTTTAAATGCTTGGTTGGAACAACGAGGAAAAACCACTGGGAAATGGAGTCAAAGAGGCCGAGGTGATCAATTTGCAGAAGTATCAATCTCAAATGAAACAGGGCAAGGTAGACATACTATTGGATCTAGTAAATTTAAATGAAGTGAGATAGAAGAAAAAGAGAAAAGATCAATTTAACAACAGAGCAATGAAGAATTATTCCATTAAATATCAGAAGAAAACATTTTTATTATCCCAGCAAGAATCAGAGTGTATATTTCAATAAATTATGTTCTTAAAACTTCTGTAAGATAATAAGGAAAGGAAAAAACATATGAAAACAGAGAGACAATTTACAGGGGAAGCACTTCACCAATAGCCATGGCACATGAATCCTGAAAACAATATGATCTTGTACCCTACATATTTGAAAAAATAGAAGCTCTATGAGCTCATTACAATAATTGGGTAAGTATCCCTTCAACAGGTTCCAACCTTTGTTTACTGTTTCGAAACTGTATTTATAAGTCTATTACATGAGAGAGTTCAATCATGAAACTGCCAGCTGATAATTACATCATAAATTTACAAAACATGACAATGTTTATCATAAAAAATTACCTCCATCAAATGATTTCCATCTGGTAGCTCCTTCCTGATATTTCTGACTGATGCTCCACAAAATAGGCCTGATATTGCATGAATAGCCCTGTGCTACCCGAACCTAAGAACTTTGACAACGGGGCCCACCAACAAAAAATTGCCATTATTATAAGTACGCTGCCAATTCTGGAATGATTGCAAAACTCCCAAGTGGTCTCGATCTGCTGCTGATTTTTGTGGAGTTAGTATCTGTCACCTGTATCCATTGAATCTGGATTTATCTTCATCTATAGAATTACTGGCATATGCCCTTGACTGCCTAATTTTCTGCCTCGAAATGCTGAAAGAGACTTCACTGAATGCTGTAATTATTTTACAATATCCTCTCGAGATTGTTTCTTCTAAGTTCTGAGTTGGATACCCTTCGAATGTTCAACTACTTCCTGGTTTACAACAAGAGTTTCCCCCTTTCCTTATTACAAAATATGGTTTAAATAATCAAAACAACTACTAGTTTCTAGAAATATCAAACTAATCATAAAATAACAGATAATTTGAAATCCATTTCCAAAACTAGCTTTCGAACTATGAAGTTGTTGGAGGCCTTTGAACTGATCTTTTGAATTTGGAGTTATCTAAATTGTATCTGGAGTCAAGGTGCCACCTGTGTCTTTAGCTGCCCTGTCCTGTTATTATGGATCTAATCATAAAATCAGAGTTTTGATCCTCTGTCCACCGATATTGTTCCACCAAATTTGGAACTTGACCCTCAAAACCTGTCAACGGGTGTTTATTTCATGTCATGAACATCTGGGTGGTTGATTTCCTTGAAATCTAGGATAATATGTGCTTTATGTCCATGTGTCATGCAACCTTGATATCATCATATCATCAAACTTCGTTTGAAAGTTTACCTCCAAGCTTTTGTCCTGGAAATACATACTTGGAACTGGACCTCTGGTTTTCAAATTCTCAATGTCTGCATCAATGTTATCCACATACGCCTTTAATTTCTTTGCAATATCAAAACAATTGAAAAATGGTATTAGACTAACATTTTGTGATATGGTGCATTCTCCTGGAAAAAAACTCCACTGTGTTGGTTTCATTGTTGAAGGTGTAGCCAATTGATAGAGTCTTTTCTTGGGATGTGCAGATAAAACATTGTAAAACCACCTTTGTATCTCCCCAAATGTCTCCATGGTCAATTCTAAAGAATTGATTGCCTTTTGTGGACGACCACTATGACAATTTCTTCATGTTGATTTGTCTCGAACTAGAAACTCCAGTTCTGATTTTCACAAACCATGCTCTGAAGAAACTGCAGTTAGCAAAATGCATTTTGTGAATACCTAGACAAAATAAGAGAATCTGAAAATGTAGAAGAATTTTCCCTTGTATTTTCTGAAACAACAGTATCTGAATCCTGTTTGGAGCTTGTATGTTCTCTCAAGAGTTGATCTCTAGTATCTGCAATTTCCAGAGAAGGTTATGAAGGAGAGTGAACATGTGTGACTATTGGGGAACTGCCTCTAGGACATGGAGCCACTGATAGGCTATCAGACTGAGCCTTGAAGTATTTCCCAACAAACTTGCCAATTACACTGCTCTGTTTTTAATTAATCTGGCAATATCTCATTTTAAAACCCCAGGTGCGAAAAATATGAGCTGCAGAGACATTGTTAAATTCTGTTGTCAAAATTGAACATCTTGGTGGGATTCAAACTGCCAAGACCACCTACAAATAAATAGAAAATTGCAAGAAACCTCGACACTTGGATGATATTGATTGGTAACTAATAGGTGTAGGCACTCTGTTTAATTAAACTCGGCTCCAGGCACTTAACAATAACTGGTGTTATCGATGCTTGAGCTCTTGGACATGCGCACTTCCCTCTATTGAATTCTTCACACAAGAGAAATCAAAGTGTAGAGCAATGCAAATCTCTGAGCCATGTTGTCTGTGATAGTCGAACATTAATGTTTTTTCCACATGCTTTCCTTCATCATAACAACTTCTTACATCAATAGGGTTAACATTACCCTAGTATTCCTCCCTTTGGTGCATCCATCGCAGGGGAAACAATTTTCTTTGGCAATTGATTAACAAAATTACATCTTTGGGGTGGAACTGAAATTTTTGGAGGATGATAAAAAGTAGATGAAGGATGACCATATGATCCTGTCTGTACAGGGTAAAATATCATGGTGTGTGAAACACCTAGAGGACGTGGTAGAGTAGAACCATTAATTGCTTTTCTCCCTGGCAAGGGGACAGATCTTGAAAGAGAAATCATGGTACCATTATCCATGTAAGACTCATATTTCTTACCATTGAAATCAAACCTCATCTCTTCATGAGTCTCTGGATGAGTAATCTTCATGGACCTATTGATACGGGGAGGAACATACTATTTCATCACCAAATACACAAATTGTGTACCATAAATCCCACCTGGTAGCTTGGTTCCAATGGGAACACCCACTTGAGTACCCACATGATGGACTATCTATGGTAATTGTTGTGATGAATATTGATTGCCAATGTGGTTAATATGTTGAGGCATACCATGTAGTGAAGGTTGCAGTATATGTGGTTGAACATTCAAATGCTTCCCTTGCTGCATCAAGACTTTCTGCGAACGCAAGGCAGGTGAAGGTAATGATGGTGGAGGTCGTGGAGGAGTACCCAAAAATTGTTGTGAACTTGGTGCTGAGTATATTAGGATGCATATTGTACTCCCTTGCAAATACAAATGGGATAATTCCTTGAGGAAGCACAGCATGCACAATTGCAATATGAAAAATGCGGCCTCGAAGATCAGATGCAATCGAAGCAACTGCCATAACTGCCAGTGCAGTAAGAAAATGAAGAACCATTCCAAAGATTGCATTTGATTGTAGTGACAGATCTTCAATCCCACTATTTAAACAAAGACAAATTCGACATCTGCTCTCCTTTGTCCATGCGTGTCCACAATTTGTAGTAGAACAGGGCATCTGGTCATTGGTATCAACACCTGTACGCTGGGATTTGACTGTGTTTATATATATATTTGTTTTAAACCTTTGGGAAATATCCCACATTCCTCGTGCAGAAAGAGTCTTCAGTGTTTATATTTGCGGATGATTTGAATGTTGTTCGACGTGTAGAGCACACTAAGGTCCCTTGTGGGCTTGGCGCTTGTACTTTGACTTGCATGTGTTTCGTGCTGACCCTTGGTTTGTGTGTTTATGCAGGTGCTCGTGCTTGATTGGACATTGTCCCTAGGCCAATATAGTTTTTGGAAAATATTTTACAAACGATTTTATTTTTAGAAAAAATAATGGCCATGTTTCTATAATAATCCCGAGAGCATGTTTTTTCCTCATAATAAGAAAAAGGCCAAGAAACATAGGCCCCAAGAACTTACAAGGCTTCGAAATAAAAAATAAAAACAAGGCCCAAGAATGTATTTGGATCTAATATGAAAAATGCCCAATTTTGTTTCAGTAAGCAAACCCTATCATAAAGAAGCTTTGTACCTGAGCCATAATCTTTCTTAAACCACATTCATTGATGAAGGATTTTGCCAAAATAGATCCGGGAACACAACATGTAGCCACCATTTATTCTGCGACATCTTTGGAGAGGACATCTTTGGACAGGTGCTGATAGCCTTTTGTAAACTTTACATTTTCACTATGCACCATTAGCAATCTGCTTTATGCCTGAAGTAGATATCAGTGAAAATATTGATTCCTATAATTTATAGGGTCATAACATAGGCTCCACTTGGGGATGGTAGCTCGGCGTGAGGTGTCAAGAATCTAGGACTCTGAGTGTGCACACCAGCTGTCTTATCCATTGGCTTGTTCCAAATTGAAGCCTGTTCCAAACTGGAGGGATACAAACCAAACCGAAAATAAGACTATGAAGAACAGAAAAATAAAGAAGTGCTCATCCTGTTGAGCTTATTGGCACACTCCTACCTACCTTAAACTACTGAAAGTTTAGCTGTTCTAAATGACACAATAATGCTAGTGCAGCCAACCAAGCAATCGATTGTATACATTGACTTCTTGACTATTTATTAAAAATATTAGAGAAACAACTTGACCTTTTATCCAGAAAACCCAAGTTGTGTAATGTAATGGTGACTGTAGATGGATGTGTGTAATGGAACTGGAAATATTCTTCATATAATCAGCTACAAGATCCATAAATTCATAATTTATTGATATACCTTTTAGGCTCTCAATGACAAGTTGATCCTGGATGAATTTTTCATCAAGGCTTAACCTTGATTCCAGCTCTATAATATCAAGCTCATAACCATATTCTTTCTCTATGTGCAAGTCAAATGGTATAGAAATTTCCTCTCTTTTTGGAGGAGGAAGACTTTCCAAGAATTGTTTAGGATCTTGGAAATCATATGACTCAAATTGAACATCCAATAGTTCAAATTCATTTTTTAATCTTTCAACAACTAAACCAAGAAAACAACTTTTACCTTCCAGTGTGACTCGACTGGATTTCAAACAAAGAAATATTGCTATTGAGAAATTCTCATCAATCTGAAATTCTGCTAACTCATCCCTCAAAGTTTGTAATATTTCACCAGATAAAGGGTTTGCCACATACCCTGTCATCTTGGATCACCATCAATGCTCTGAAATCTGGATTCTTTGGCAGTGAAGTCGCTTTGAAATTTGAAGCTCGGGATCTTGAACAATGGAGTTGCCAGGTGAATGGTACAACCTTCCTATGTCTGGATTCTGTTCACCATCAGAAGTCAAAACTGAACTTGATATACTTTTCTGGATAACATGAAAGCTTGTTTCTCAGTATGGTCGCCACTCTGTTAACGCTCGATAATTTGCCCAAGGCTGTGGGGGAAATCATGGAGGTAACATCAAACCACTTGGAATCCTAAATCTATCCATCCAATACTCAGAGAGGGCTCTCTCTGTCTGATTTAGCTTGGTTTGGAATAGGATATTAGGCTAGTTATGATAGATTTGGTTTTGGTTTTTAAATGTTTGGTTGGAACAATGCAGGAAAACCACTGGGCAGTGGAGTCAAAGAGGCCGAGATGATCAATTTGCAGAAGTATCAATCTCAAATGAAACAGGGAAAGGTAGACATACTACTGTATCGAGTAAATTTAAATGAAGTGAGATAGAATAAAAAGAGAAAAGAACAATTTAACAATAGAGCAATGAAGAATTCTGCCATTAAATATCAAAATAAAACATTTATATTATCCCCAACAAGAACGAGAGTGTATATTTCAACAAATTCTGTTCTCAAAACTTTTGCAAGATAATAAGGAAAGGAAAAAACATATGAAAACAGAGAGACAATTTACAGGAGAAGCACTTCACCAATAGCCATGGCACATGAATCCTGAAAACAATATGATCTTGTACCCCTGCAGATTTGAAAAAAGAGAAGCTCTATGAGCTCATTACAATAATTGGGTAAGTATCCCAACAGGTTCCAACCCCTTTTTACTTTTTTGAAACTGTATTTATAAATCTATTACATGAGAGAGTTCAATCATGAAACTGCCAGCTGATAATTACATCATAAATTTACAAAACATGACAATGTTTATCATAAAAAACTACTTTCATCAAATGATTGCCATCTGGTAGATCCTTCCTGATATCTGACTGATGCTCCACAAAATAGGCCTGATATTGCATGAATAGCCCTGCGCTACCCGAACCTAAGAACTTTGACAACAGGGCCCACCAACGAAAAATTGTCATTATCATAAGTACGCTGCCAATTCTGGAATGATTGCAAAACTCCCAAGTGGTCTCAATCTGCTGCTGATTTTTGTGGAGTTAGTATCTGTCACCTGTATCCATTGAATATGGAGTTATCTTCATCTATTGAATTACAGCCATATGCCCTTGACTTCCTAATTTTCTGCCTCAAAATGTTGAAAGAGACTTCACTGAATGCTGGAATTATTTTACAATATCCTCTCGAGATTGTTTATTTTAAGTTCTGAGTTGGATACCCTTCGAATGTTCAACTACTTCCTGGTTTACAGCAAGAGTTCCCCCCTTTCCTTATTACAAAATACGGTTTAAATAATCAAAACAACTGCTAGTTTCTAGAAATATCAAACTAATCATAAAATAACAGATAATTTGAAATCCATTTCCAAAACTAGCTTTCGAACTATGAAGTTGTTGGAGGCCTTTGAACTGATCTTCTGATGCTAGATGTCCACTCGAATTTGGATTTATATAAATTGGATCTGGAGTCAAGGTGCCACCTGTGTCTTTAGCTGCCCTGTCCTGTTATTGTGGATCTAATCATAAAATCAGAGTTTTGATCCTCTGTCCACCGATATTTTTCCACCAAATTTGGAACTTGACCCTCAAGACCTGTCAACAGGTGTTTATTTCATTTCGTGAACATATGGGTGGTTGATTTCCTTGAAATCTAGGATAAGATGTGCTTTATCTCCATGTGTCATGCAACCTTGATATCATCATCTCATCAAACTTCATTTGAAAGTCTACCTCCAAGATTTTGTCCTGGAAATACATACTTGGAACTGGACCTCTGGTTTTCAAATTATCAATGTCTGCATCAATGTTATCCACATACTCCTTTAATTTCTTTACAACATCAAAACAATTGCAAAATGGTATTAACCTAACATTTTGTGATATGGTGCATTCTCCTGGAAAACAACTCCACTGTGTGTTGAAGGTGTCGCCAATTGATAGAGTCTTTTCTTGGGACGTGCAGAAAAAACATTGTAAAACCGCCTTTGTATCTCCCCAAATGTCTCCATGCCCAATTCTAAAGCATTTATTGCCTTTTGTGGAAGACCACTATGAGAAATTTTTGTGGAAGACCACTATGAGAAATTTTTCCTGTTGATGTGTCTCGAACTAGAAACTCCAGATCTGATTTTCACAAACCATGCTATAAAGAAACTGCAGTTAGCACGATGCATTTTGTGAATACCTAGACGAAATAGGAGCATCTGAAAATGTAGAAGAATTTTCCCTTGTATTTTTCTGAAACAACAGTATCTAAATCCTGTTTGGAGCTTGTATGTTCTCTCAAGGGTTGATCTCTAGTCTCTGCAATTTCCAGAGAAGGTTATGAAGGAGAGTGAACATGTGTGATTATTGGGGAACTGCCTCTAGGATATGGAGCCACTGGTAGG
>JASDQU010881974.1:636-14576 GCA_032191745.1 Picea mariana
GATCACCAATGGACTACGTGTTGTAGAGCATCACCATGCTAAGATAGGCCTTTGGCCATAAAGTTGCAATTTTGATGGCAACCGTGTTGGATTTTCGATGGTACTTATCCATGCCTATGTGACAATAACAAAGGTGTCATCAGTAAAAAGATGATGGGTTTCCTAGTGATGGGTTCTGGGTAAATGCCACATGGAAGTTAAGTGCATCGCAATACTGAAATTTATATGATGGTTAGAAGTACAATGATTATGTGCAACGAACATCTATTTCGTAAAATCTCTCCACAAATGCCACGTGGAAGTTTGGTACATTGGATATTCGACATATTGTTAGTTCCTTTGAGAGTGCAATGAAAGGGGTTTGACTAATAGCTAGAAATTGGGTTTGTCGGAAGCCAGACAAGAGTCCTTCAGATGGGCATCATAATGACATCGAAAAATGAGCCAAATTTACTAGTTTTTAGTGCATATTTCATGTATGATAACAGCAAGGCATGCAAGATAATAGATGCATCATTCAGTAATATTAGCCAAAAAACTACAATAATTCATCAATAATTGATCATTACACTTAAAATACAAAAAGAAGAATAAAAATGAGTGTTCTAGAACCAGGTGAGAAAACAAGAGTGGCACATCAAATCCCCAAGCAATATTCTCAACTAACATTGAATCATACTTCCTTCCTAACCTCTTTCCATCTTCCATCCTATCATTTCCTATGTGGGACTAAGTTGGAGCGTCAACTATATTGACCTAACTCGAGATAGAACCCGTAAGAGGAAGTGTCATACATTTTGACCAAGCTTCCCTAGTAGGAAACTAACGGTCACCATCACACATCTAGAGGAGAATGACTTCACACAATCCTCCCACAACTTTGGGTTTTGGAGGATACATGATGGGAAATACCTCCACCCCTCCTAGTAAAACTAGGTTCAATAATATACTCAATGGGAAATACCTCCACCCTTCCTGATAGAACTAGGGTCAACACCCTATATTGAGACATATTTTGCAACTATTGTTCTTAGATTCACATCATCAAACAACCACTTTTGGAAAGCTATGTATCCTATCAAAATTATACCTTCCACATATCATAGAAATATTTCGAATCATAAATTAAATAATAAGTGAAACTCATAACATACACTATCTACTTGTCACTTGATGTCTATGAAATCCAAGTTACCTCAACACTACAGTCATTTTAGTTGATATTTTGGTAGCATCGAGAGTATTCTCACATTGTTCACACCCACATGGGAGAATAAACCAGTCTAATTTAATGTTGAGTTAAGTTAGGGTCTTTTACTCACTTTTTTGAGTTGTATAAAAGGAGACCAAGGATGATGTGACATTTCATTATTGGTGTGGAGTCTTGGTGACCTCAACTATCCATGGAGAGGGGCCAAATAGGCCTCAGCTTTATTGTCTTGTAACTATTTTGGGCAGTTTTCTTAGAGAGATGGGATGAGTAGGGCCTACACCAAGCCAAGGAGAAGGGATATTTGTTGGTTTTATTGGCTTGAGCAAATAGAGAAGCCTAGACACTAAGGAGAAGAGGGTTGGCTTATTGAGAGAGGCATCCAACATAGGAGCCTTAGTCCATAAGGCTTAGAAGAGGCTCGACCAATAGAGAAGAGGTTGTCCCAGGGTCTGTTGGGTCTGTTCAGAGGCTCGACCTAGTGGAAAAGGAAAACCATAGGCTTGTTGAGAAGTGAGGAAGGATGTCACAGGTGGTTGGAGGGATCGACCAATCAAGGGAGCCTAGATTCAAGTCTTGTGGTAGAAATAAGCAAGGGAGGAGGGTTGATACAACTAGTACATCAATTTTATGGGCTTCTCTTAGGGTTGGAATAAGTATCCTAGCAACTGGTTTGAAGGGATGATTTAGTAGTAGTTTATGGGCTCTTTGAGGGTTGGAAAAACCACCCTAGCTAAAGATGTTTGGACATATTTTAAGACTAGAAAATTCAACCCAACAACATTATTTGGGCCTACGTAAAAGGTTCCATAGGTATAGTGTTAATTTTCAAAGGAAGTGGAGGGTTTGGAGGGGCAAGGGTTCTCCTAACCCTCAACCTCAGTTCAACATAATTTGGCACAAAAAGCAAGGAGTTTTTTTTACAGTGGTCTTGTAAGTATTTTGGAAATTTTATTTTGTGTAAGAATTGGGCCATTTTCTCTGATACAAGAGCCAATTGTTTTGGGTTTAATAAGAAGTGATTTCAGACTTGAAATTCTTGTGTACTTGTGTATGATTCAATTGTTGGTTTTACTTTTGGTTGTGCTAAGTTGTTAGGAATCTCAGTGTGTTTATGTTCATAGTTCAAAATGTGTGATTTATGTGTGTGTTTGCATTGAGTCTGGGTGCACGTCGAAATATAAAATGGTATCAAAGATTGAGGTATTGAGAAGGGAATTTGGATCTGATTTATTTACACAACTAACAGCTCTGAGAGGGAGTTGTAGAGATGTTGAGGAGCTAGCTTTGAGAGGGAGATGTAACAATATTGAGGAGCTAACTCTGAGAGAGAGCTTCAGTGATTGTTGTAGGTAGGAACAGGTTAGATGGTATCTTGTTTGAGACATGAACCATATCCTTGAGATGATCAGAGTTGTGGACTATTGCAGCTTGGTGGTTTGGTAGGTTGGCATTTTTGATGGATTGGCGGATAGCTGGATTCACAACAATATGTTGTGTGGAGAGTTTACAAATCCGTGGATGAAATTTTGTGGATTTTCATAATGAGTTGTGATGGGTGCTTTGGCACATATGAGATAGCTTCGTGTGTATGGAAGTTTTATGAGATAGATTCTTCATCAGGCTAGAGAGTTAGACATTGTCAAGGTGTGACAATGTATGAGGTATTTGACTCAGGAGTATGAGGACACTTGCAGAGTTGAGTTGTGGAGGTTTAGAGTGGACTGGATTGAGTTTCCAACCGTATCTTGAGACTGTTTCATAGAGAGGACACATGCTTAGTTATAGCGTGTGTGTAGACATGAATTTTCTGTTACTTGGATGATGGAATTGGGTATAAGTTCATTGGATGGTCATGACTCGAGTAAGTGGGAAACTTTCCCTTGGAGGATTGTATGGTTATTATACAATGGGATCCATTGACACATGAAAGGAGCATGATATTTGTTTGAGAGCTTCACAGATTCTGAATCAGATATGTACATGAAGCAAGGTATGGGGACCATACATGCAGTAGAGGTATCTAGAACAATGCCATTTTGAATGGAGTCAGGGGATGTGTTGAGAGTGAAAAATGTTCTATGGGTACTTCCAAGAGTGTGCTCTCAGTCTCAATGATTGAGGAGAAGGGAAATGAATTTTTCTTTTTGGGATGGACATGTGTTTTTCATGCCCAAAGAATCTAGTCATGACCAACAATAGTAGAATGATAGTGAATAGGGAGAATATAGATCTGAAGTTTGTAAGGACACAGAGGGAGCCTGACTTCATAGGGAGTCAACATATTTAGAGGGAGAGTCATCCATTCAGAGGGATTATACCTTTAGTTTCAGATGGGTGAGAGGAGTCTTCCAAGACTATCAGGAAGGTGTCATGGATTGAGGAAGCCAAGAAGGATGCTTAGAAGCAAGAGGCTTCTAGGAGCCGTGTTTCTTCCAAGAAGGGACCATGCCATACAACATGATTTTCTTCAGTGACAAAGGGAGAAACTAATCATATGAATTCAAGAGAAAATATGGTAGCAAATCTAGTGCGAGAGACAGATCTACTTCTAGGTAGTGGTGAGAATACAAGTCTAATTTAATTTTTATTTAATTTAGGGGCTTTTAATCACCCTTTTTAGTTGTATAAAAGGAGACCAACGATGGTGTTCCATTTCACTATTGGTGTGGAATCTTGGTGAACTCGACCAACCATGGAGAGGGGCTGAATAGGCCTCAAATATGTTGTCTTGTAATTGTTTTAGGCAGGTGTCTTAGAGATATGGGCCAAGTAGGGCCTAGACTAAGCCAAGGACAAGGATAAGCCACTGTTTTTAATGGTTCAACTTGCTAAATAAGCCTAGATGTTGAGGAGAATAGGCTCATCCTACTGAGAGAGTCATCTAGCAGAGGAGCCTCATTCCATGAGGCTTTCAAGAGGCTCGATCAACAAATAATAGGTTGCTACAAGGTCTATTGGGACTGTTCTAAGGCTCATCCTAGTGGAAAAGGCCAAACGTAGGTCTACTAGGAATTGGGGAAGGTCACCATGGATGGTTGGAGGGCTCATGTAATGTACCCAACCACCAGGACCGTGCCACGCTACTTAGAAAACACACTTCTTGAACTGATTTCAAATTTTGGTCACATTTAATTAATAAAGAAGCATTCAAGACTCACATGCAATAATCAATATTCATGATACATCATAAAAGAAATAAACAATCTTCCATGTAGATCAATAACCAACAAACATCCATATTATAAAAATAAATCTCGAAGATTATAATTAATACACAATGGAAATAAATATACAAGCATAGCAAAACATGACAAGGAGCACTTATATTAAACAAATTTAATCACTGATTGGTTGCAAACCAAGGACGTTCCACCCAACCTCAGACGTTGTTTTTCCAAGTCTCAATAATAGGTCACCCCTGGGCCAGGGATATGAATCCACAAGGATGGTTTCTAGAGTGACACTCGACTTCCCAAACCAATTATCACTCAAGATCTTATAGGTTTCTCAACACACAACAATCCAAAGTACATCAACTCTCTTCTCTCTAGCCTACACCACCCAAAGACAATGAACCCCCTTCACTTCCATGCAGTCCCTCAGGATGTCAACCTCTTTCCAAGGATCCAATGCATCTGGTCAAGAATATCCATGATGGGACTCTCAATATTCACAACTATGAACAAATTTTAGCACATGCCAATGCATCTTAGGCATGTAGGCATTAATTCATGGCTATAATACACCAACAATCACTGCAACCAACCAATAATAGCGTCTTTTCCAAAAAATTGTTTTTCCTTCCCAAGCCAAGATCAAGAATGAATGAGGAATAATAAATGAGCAAAGTGAATGAAAGAGTGAAAGAGTAAATGGAGATGAACCCCCAAATATCCCACAATATGGGTTTATATATTTACTTGGAAATCAATAACCACATGGCCTTTCCCCCAAGAAGCTCATGTAACCACTTTTCTCAATTAAAACCAAGATGGGTAAAAAAATATAGTATAAATACTTAGCCCCTTTATCCCCCTCTCTCCTGGAATCATAACCCCCTATAGCTTTGTCCTTTTCCATATTGCAACCAACTATGTATTTAATTATTACAATGATCAAAACATTACATTTCCTAGGCACTCCTGCCTCTTTTAATTATTTAGGAACTCTGGATTTTCATCAAATAAACAAAATACATTATTAATATGGGGACTCAAAATCGAGGTATTACAACTCAACCAGTCAAGGGAGTCTAACCGTAAGTATTTTGGTAGCATGCAACAAGGGAAGATGGATGCTACATCTATTAAACCAATTGTGTGGGCTGCTCTTAGGGATAGAACAATCATCCTAGTAGTTGGTTTGAAGGGTTGATTTTGTAGCAGTTTTTGGGAAGCTTTGAGGGCTAGAACAACCACCCTAGTTGCATATTTTTGGATAGATTCTGAGGCTAGAACAGTCATCCTAGCAACAATATTGGGGCCTATGTAAAAGTTTCCATAGGCCTCGTGTTAACTTGCAGAGGAAGTGGAGGGTTTGGAGGGGCAAGGGTTGTCCTAACCCTCAACCTCAGTTCAACATAATTTGGAACAGAAACCAAGGATGGTTTCTTCCATGGTCTTGTAATGATTTTGGCATTTTTCTTTTGTCTAAGAATTGGGCCATTGGCCCTAGTACTGGAGCCCATTGTTTGAGGTTCAAGAACAAGTGATTTTGGACTTGAAATTCCCGTGTACTTGTGTATGATTCAATTATTGGTTTTACTTTCCGTTGTGCTAAGTTGTTAGGAATATTAGTATGTTTATGTTCACAGTTCAAAATGTATGATTTCTGTGTGTGTTGTTGAGAACCTAGACCAAACCTGAGGTGTGTGTGCACTGAGTCTGGGTGCACGTCAAAATATAATAATTTGGCTATAACATAGCTCATCAACTTGTAGGTTAGTTCATCAATAACTCATATCCATGCATATACACCACAATTTCATATAAGAATCCATATTTTTATTGATGTTCAATTAAGAAATATATGTTTATTTTTATCATGCCTTGCATCTATTATGCATTCACAATATAACTTGAACCAGTATCAATGTACCAAAATTCCATATTTAAATGTGCATGTTTGAGAAATTATCATAACTATAATCATTATGAGAATATAACAACAAAAATAACATTAGGCAGCACATAAATAGTCCCATATATACACATCTCAAATGGTTATATTAGTCTAAATAAGTACAAATAGTTACAAAGCAATGAATTAATAAGATGAGTAAAATCAAAGTTTTAATTGTCTAAGGTCAAAATATGGGGCGTTACATTGGGCTTTTGGCAAGAAAAATCCTTACGGGTCGTTTTCTTGGTTGAAAAACAATATGGGAAGCTTGAATGCTTGGGTTCAGTAAGAGTGGGTTCCTTGGTTGGGGTATGGGCCAATACTACATGTTTTGGCCAAGGGATAGGTTGGTTTTATTTTTCAGGTTGAGGAGCATGTCATGAAGGTATTGAGAGGCATTTGTTTCCTAGTATTTACCTTCTTATTTTTAAAACCATGACATTGTTCATTTAGTGGAAAGACTCTTGGTTGAAATTTATGTGAGTCTGGGGCTCTTTGAGTCCACGAAAATCGTTGTGGGTAATCGCTAACATATTTAGGTGTTGGATCCATTTTTGGTGTGCACATTGCCACATATATGGACATATACTAAAATATTTCCCCAAGCCATTTCAAAAGCAAGAATGGAGGAGAAACTATTTTTTTTTTACCTAAAATTGTTATAGAGGAGGGGGGTGGGTTAGACATCACTTAAAATTTTATAGAGGGGGGTGGGGGTAGACATCACTTCTCCTCATGGGGGGAGTAATAAGGTTATTGAAGGAAGGTTATCTAATATAAAGTCAAAGGTTTTACATTCTATGGATTATTTTGTGAATTATCATGGGTTTAAGGATGGGAAGGTTGGTTGTACTTTGGTTGACAGTGGGAAGGTAGATTTGGATTCTCAACTAGAGAAGGTGGATATTAAGGGGGGGGGATTTATCCATTATGATATTTATGAAGGGTCGAAAGCAGGAAAACATGGGAGGAGATTCTATGCACTCTTTGGCGGTTCTTGATGCCTCTCCTTGCATTGGGGTGGGTTTGTATCTACTTGACATATATCCTTTGGTCGTAAATATCTCTCTGGGATTTAGATTTAGTGGTAAGGGGAGGTTTCATGTCAACATCTAACTATTTTTCGAAATCATCTTCACCATGATGGAGAGGGGGTGACCATTATAAACTTATACCTCATCCCACATCTCATGATACTTAAGCCTCAAGGGGGTTAGGGTTCGACAATTACAAATTCACAGAGGTCTCTAGGGTCGGGTATATTTCAACCATAAATCATGCTCAATTCCGGGCCATTAAGGTGGTTAACCAAGGAAAGTAACGATTACTGACTAGGGTTCTTAGAGTGAATAAACCCCCTCAATGGTTTCCTCATGAAACTCCTTTCTATCAATGTACAGAGCATGGGGTACCAGGCTAACAAATTGGCCCTCAAAAGGATTATGGCCTTGAACTCTTCTAAGGTAATCATTACTCAAGAAACTATGGGTAAAGGGGAAGCTATGATTCATGATCTAAAACATCTGTTTTTATATTGGGAGTATTTGGATTTAGATGCTAAAGGTTTTTTGGGTGGTCTGATATGGGGTGGTGCTAAAAATTAACCCTAATAATTTTTTTTGTTATATATATGGGGCTTTGTACTGAGTTTTTTTCTGCAATATTTTTGGGATGGATCTTACTTAATATATATGGCCCATATTAAGGGAAGAAATATTACTAGTCAAATATTTTTTCTACACAGTGGATTAAGATAAAAAAATATAATCATAGGGGATGACCTAAATTTTACCCTAAATAGGGGGGAAATATGGGGAACTTCTTCTAGACAAGATAAATTGGTAGGTTTTTTTGTGGATAAATTTGAAAGTATGGGGTGGGTGTATGTGGATCCTATTGAGGTGAAACCTACCAAGAAAAATAATAGATTTCTCTTTTGTATAGATTGACTTATGCGGTAATACTGATATAATCGCTTGGTTGTTGATGATTGTTGCCATCATTGCCAAGGATTGATCCACCCATAGAGAATCTTTAATCATGGAAGTTTTTTTTGTTTGGAGCATTTGTCTATTGAATGACTTTTCTTACCACAATTATAACAAGGATGGAGATCAAGGGGGCACAAAACATATAGGAACACATACGATGTTAGTATTGGAGTGAATGATGATGTCATAAAATCAATATGGGGAACTTCCACCCCAAAGACATTTTCCATATTTGCAAAGCCCATGGTTCACATTTTTTTCATGGTTCACACTCTTTTATTTTTTAATTCAAATTTTTTTATTGATATTTTTGACACTCCTTTGTATTTTTTTCCTTGATATTTTTTACGTGAGGGGTAGTATAAGGGTAGTATTAATGTGGAACAAAACTTGATGTTAGTATCGAAGTGAATATTGATGCTATGATATTAACCCAATCAAGGCTTACATCCTCAACCCAAATTTTAGATTTTCAAACCTTTTGGTGTGGATATAGCATGATAAACCATCTCTATCTCACAATTTCTATGCATGTGGGATTATTCAAAAACCACACATGCATTATAAGGGAAGCATTAATGTGGAATAAAATCCCAACATAATGATATGTCATTATAGTATATTGATATATTACAACATCATCTAGGTGATAACCCACAAGTCATAACATCAAAACCATTGATAAAGCTAGTAATGGAGCGAGGGAGGATGATATCACATCAACTTGGGGACTTGATGTTAGGTACCATATGTATTATAAGGAGAAGAAAATAGAAATATAGCAGCAATTTCCAGCGGAACAACAAAATGTAGAGAACCAAAACACCATAAATGACACCTTTATTGGTAGAGCAGCGCTTTGTTAAAATAATTCTCAAGGCAAGACTTTCTCATGCCTCCTACTCTTATTTATACTAATTCTATCTTATAAAGAACATTCTAGAGGAAGGTATTTCTAGAAGCATAAGCTTCTATTAGGTATTCTTACATTAGAATTGTTTATGTTATTAAATAGACCTTATTAACTAATGTTGGCCTTTTTTACATGGAAAATATATTATTCTACCTATGTGAGGGGTTAGGGAGGTTAGGTCCCTAACATTCCCTCCACCTTGAAGAATAACTTTGTCCTCAAGGTTTGATTTGAGGAAATTGTTGTAGAATGGTGGTTGGATGCCAAGTAGCATCTTATGGATTTGTATCTTTCCACTAAACTAATGCATCCTTGATGGTTCACTTATGGAGACGATGCTCTTGCTGGTCCAAGACTACTTGTACTTGCCAAATGGAACCTTCATCATCCAACTCAGGGATATTGGTTTCAATTTGGCACTTAGTTCCAATCACTTTCTTTAAGCATGAGACATGAAGAATAGGAATGATCTTAGAATGAATGAGAAAATCTAATTGGTAGGCCACGAGCCCCACTCACTTGAGAATTTTATAAGGACCATAAAATTTGGGAGCAAGTTTCTGACAGTATTTAGCTTTGAGTGAATTTTGTTTATAATGTTGCAAATGAAGAAACATATAGTCCCCTTCAACAAATTGAATTTTGGAATGACCCTGATCTACTTGTTGCTTCATGTGAAATTGATCCATGAAATGTTTTTTTTTTAGGGTACAGAGAATGGTTTCTCGGACTGTAATATTTTTGTCAACCTCCCGAAGCTTGGAGACACATGGCATGTATGAGAGAATTGATGGTGTATTTTTCCCGTAGACTGCCTCAAAAGGATTCATGTGAGTAACAATATGGTAAGATGTGTTGTACCACCATTTAAATAGGGGTAACCACTGAGCCCATTGATTTTTTCTGTTAGATGAAAAACATTCTGAATATGTTTCTAAACACTTGTTGAATACTTCATTTTGGCTTTCGATATAGGGATGATAGGTGGTAGTGAGATGTAATTGGGTTCCTTAGAGACTAAACAATTCTTGCCAAAAATTGTTGGTGAAATTTGGATCTTGGTCAGAATAGAATGAGGCATTCCATGAATTTTGAATATATTGTCCATAAAAATATGAGCCACTTTGGATGTGGTGAATGGGTGTTGAAGAGAACAATAAATGAGCATATTTGGAAATATGATATACTACCACCATGATGACTGATTTATTGTATGATTTAGAGAGGCTAACAATGAAATCCATAGAAATATCCCTCCAAATAACAGGGGAAATCATAAGCAGTTGGAGTGTTGGGAGAGGATACATTAGAGGCTAGTATGCACAAAGGGTGTCTCCACTGCTTGAATGGAATAGAGTTGGGAAATAATGTCGGAATGGCCTTTTTTGAGGATATTTTCCATTTGATGGGAACTGATGATCTCAAGGGAACCTATTCTGATTCCTTGGAACTAATACTGATGTCCCCCCTGTTGGAATTGCATGGTTAATTCCTTAAAATCCATGAGGATGGGGCTCAAAGTGTGTAACCATTCAACACCGAGAACAATTTCACAATCGCCCATGTCAATAGAAAATATATGAGATTTCAGGTGGTGTTGACCAATTTGTGGTTGCACATTTTCACAAAGCCCGCCACATTTCATGGAATCACCATTGGAAATAATGATTTGAAATTTTTTAACGACACAGATATAGCAATTGATTTTTTGGAAAATGCAACAACAAATAAAATTATGGGTACTGCCACTATCAACAAGGATTATGAATTTCCTATGATTAATGTAGCCAATAATATTGAGGGTTTGGGGAGAAAAGAATACAATGAGGGCATGCAATGAAATCAATGGTTCAACTCTTGGTGGATTAGTGACATAGTAGTATCATCTGTTGGGGGTATCTCTTTGACAGGGGGAGCTTCAACCTCCTCATCGAAAACATCCTAAAAAATGGCCATAAAAATCTTTTGTTCCTCACACTTGTGTCTGGAAAAATATTTCTCATCATAATTATAGAAAATACCCTTGAGTTGGAATTCAAGCATTTTTTCTCAAGTTAATTTCTAGATCTTGTGAGCGGTGGCATGAAGGGAAATCTTGGTAGGTAGAGGGAGGGGAAGAAAAGAGGTTTTTCTATTATGGGAAGAGACAACCAAATGTGCTTCTTTGGCACGTTTAGTAGCTTCCAACGAATGATGGGGTGATCCATGAGGACCTAGGTGCATATTTCATCCTTTAGGACACTGATAAACATTCCCTGAATTAGGTATATGGAATTCCCTCCATTCTGAAAGGAAAGTGCTCAAAGGATACTATAAAGTCTTCCACTGTGATAGATTGTTTCAAATTGGTAAAATGACCTAAATAGTGGGTGTCAGTGTTAAATCATTCATAAATCTTTGCAACAAACTGGATCCAAGAAACATACCCCTGGCATGCATTTTTACGACATTGCCACCATTTCCATCATTCAGGATCTAGATAGAGAACAACATAACGGAGTTTTTCCAACTCATTAGTAATGCTATGTAAAGAAAAATAATGCTACATTTGGGTTACCGAGCTTGTGTGATCAGAGCCATCAAATTTATTGACCTCAACTTGGGGAAGACATGGGTCACGATGAAATGGATTGGAATGAAAGGCCATAGTATGGGAGGATTCAAAACCATCTACTTTGGAGGGTTGTTTAGGGAAGGGGTGGTCTTGGGATCACTTCAACAACTGGTTGAGAGTGGAATTGAGGATGTCAAATTTGTTGTCAAATTTATCTTCCAATTGGTTAAATTGGTCTTCAACTTTGGAAAATTGAGTCTAGACTTGTTCCTCAAAATGGTCAACTGGGCCTTGTTTTGTTTGATTTCATCCTGCAGTTCTTGGGTGCGAGTGGTGGCCATGTGGAAATTTTGGATTTCTGGAATGGGGAGTGGGTCCACTGAAAAAAGGCATATAGGTGATATATATCACTACGATCAAGGTGACAAAGGAAAGCCAATGGGATAGGTGTCAAATAAGGGTGTCAATAAGGGTGGGTGGGACCACATAAAAAATTTCTTATAAGTGATAGGTACCATGGTGATCAGGGGGGAGAGAGGAATCCAATAAGATAGTTCTTGAACAAGGGTGTTGGTGGGACCACTATACTCATTTTTTTTACTTCTGCAGAGTTATACTTTGGCTTAAAGAATACTGTAGTGACAAAGTGCCCAAATGTTTAACTGAAAAAATCTATAGGAATTTCACAACCAAAATGCAGAAGGTAGGGTTGCATGGAAATAGATATCATCTATTCATTTTATGTTTTTCTTCTTTCCCAAGGGTTAGAGTTTTGAGGGTTCCTACAAACAAGGTTTTACCCTATGCTATAGCTCTCTTCTATACATGCGAGGTAAAACAATAGTACTCGACCCAATATCTCAAGGAACCAACTAAGGAGGCTCGACCGTACCCTTAGCCATACTACTTAATTACCCAGGTACTAGAGAGTATCTTCCCAAGTACTATTCTCGGTGTCACTATAGCATTCAAGTAGTAAATTAGCTGATCTAGATCTAGTTTCAAGAGACCTAGGGGACTCTCGATATCCCTGATAGTACGTAAGAGTGATGGTCATGTACATATTATATTTGATGGGGTACTACTCAAAGGGTACCAACAAGGGTTATATATGTTTCCAACAAGGTGAAACATTTGTTTCTAAGTAACCCCATGAAACCTTTTGTATTTCCTGCGTATAGTTTTCCCCACCATGGTTTTACTCATTTAACAACAGATCTCTCTTCTTTAAAGACGTCGAAAGAACATGTCTTCGCCCTGGAAACAAAAATTCCCATAGTTTCCATAGAGGAAAGTGATCTGATACCACTTGTTAGGTACCAAATGTATTATAAAGAGCAGAAAAAAGAAGTATAGCATCAATTTTTAGTAGAACAACAAAATGTAGAGAACCAAAACACCATAAATGATACCTTTATTGATAGAAATAAATGTTCACTTGTATATTCGAGGGGGAAACCTCCAACAAAACAAAACTTTATTACAATAATTCTCAAGACAAGACTTTCTCATGCCTCCTGTTCTTATTTATACTAATTCTATCTTCTAAAGAAGGTCCTAGAGGAATATCTTTCGAGAAGCAAAAGCTTCTATTAGGTCTTCTTACATTAGACTTGTTCACATTATTAAATAGGCCTTATTAACTAATGTCGGCCTTTATTACATGGGAAATATATTATTCTACCTACGTGAGGGGTTAGGGAGGTTAGGTCCCTAACACTCGCACCCCAAAGACAACTTCTAATCTTTTCGCGTGGATATCTCTATCTTTTAATTGTTATGCAAGTGGGTAATTTATCACACTTACGCGATAATTAGAAGTGAGTTTAATGTGGAATGAAATCCCAATATAGGTATAGCCATTATAGTAAGATAAATTAAAACATTGCATAGATAACAACCCATAAGGCATGACTGTTAAGTACCTATACCAGATCTGCAAATATACTTCAGAAATAACCAAGAATAAACCATAAATCATTCACCATAACATGAACACAAGAAATAGAGAAAACCCTTGAGGTAGGGTAACACCATATATTAATCCTTATGGAAGGATAAAACTCCTCAAGCAATCATTTCTTGTACAATCACAATATTCTTCACTATGTTTCATTACATTGCCTAGACTTCTTTATATAGCTCTCC
>JASDQU010881974.1:16867-29975 GCA_032191745.1 Picea mariana
TCACTTTTATCACGGATCATAAGCATACTTTTTTATAAAAAAGGGGTGATATAATATTTTCTAAGGAATTGTATGGGAGTTATAAGATTGAAAATTTATATGGAGGGGTTTTCTCCATTATAGTTAAATGTACTTGAAGTTATAAGGGTGTTAAAGAGTGTTTGGAGTTATAAGGTCTTGTTATTTATTTGAAGACTTTTTATAAGGGGTTCAATAAATTGCATATTTGTATTTGCGTCCTTGACCCACCCGAAATTGAATAAGGGGGTCTATCGTAGGATCTTTGTGTGTCTAAATCATTGGCATTCCATTCAACAAACGATTTCTCTTGGCATGCACAACAGGATACAGATCCTGTAGTTTTTTAGCAGCATTCATACAAGGAACGATTGCTCTTGGCATGCACAACAAGATATAGAATTGAACTCTGTGGCATCAACATACAAACAAATGGAAAGAATTGAAGAACTATTTACAAGATTGCGCACATTAATTAACTCAACTACAGAATCTACAATTGCAATAAACAAGTGCACTCTTAATACAGTGATTACATGTTTACAAGTAACACACAAGAAGATTGATATGTTCAAACTTCAAAACAAATTGTTGTCTGATGAGTTAAGTTTGCTTCGAGACCAACAATGTGATTACAACAACCAAAATGGCATCAAGGATGAAAATAATGAAGACATTCAGTTGACTAGTGATGGCATTCATAAACATGAAGATGAGTTGAATAAAGTCCCTATGTCAGAAAAAGTTGCGGATGTTACACATGATTTTGGTCATCTTGATGGTGTATTAACAATGGTGTACTCAGACTCCTAACAAGAACTTTCTCCTAAGAAAAATGGCATTCATCTCCTTCCAGAAAACATATCTTCAAAGTGAGTTCGCAGGTTGCTTATAGCCTAGGGTGCGAGAATGACCCGTTCTCATAGGCCACCTTCAACTAGGGTGCGAACTTCTCACACTATGCTCTATACTTAGGATGCGAACTTGTTTTCAAGCTTGGAAAAAAGATGAAGTCTCAATGGTTCTAGAAGGGAATCTTCTAGAAAATGGGTTGGCATTCGAATGGTTATCATTTTACTGGTTTTTCTGATTTGGTGGGATCATTCTCATCCATGTAACCATCTCATCCTCTCCTATATATTGAAAGGATTCTCATGGAAAAGGTTAAGAAAGATTAATTGAAGAATTAGCAAAGGAATTGTGTGAAGAACCCAGCTTGAACAGAAGCTTGGAGACTCTAGCAGGTCTATCAAGAGGAATTGGATCTTCTTCATGCAAGGACAAAGCAAGTGTGTGTGTTGGAACCAAGAGTCACTGAAAGGAAGCTTCTGACATCAAGGCAATCAGGTTGTATCTTCTACTTTCAATTAATATGATACAGTGGCATGTCCTTTTCCCATAAAGTCATTCTTACTTTATTGTGTAATTCCTTGATCATACACATAGGTTGACGATTGAATACATTTTTCTATCTTCACTTTGGTTGGTTTGTGTTGCCTTGGTCTTGACCTCATGAGAGCACCGAAGCGAAGCGGAAGCAACAAAGACCCTAGGAAGAGATACAAAGGTATGTCATTTGTTCCTCTTTACTGGCTAATTCAATGGTCATAACTTAGGGAAAGAGTCATGTCCTGTCCTATTTTGTTCTAGATCCAGGTGGATCTAGGGAGATCTGTTAGTGTCCGCACCTACCGATTAGTCCGATAACAAAATTGGTGACTCCACTAGGGATGCAACCCATTTTTTAGTGATTTTTGGTGTTTTTCCTTGGTCATTTGCTCTTGCCTTACCTTTCTTCATTTCTATCAATCTCTGAGTCTTCAAGACACCCTGATAGACTCTCTGGGTCCAGAAGTCCTTCAAAATTTTTGTCTTTTTCCAAAATTTTCCCTAGTTTCAGGCCTTCTCGCACTGAACCCCACAGTGGCCTGCGAGAATCCCTTGTGTTTGCACTCTGCCTTTCAGTCTGGAATGAGGTTCTCGCATCCTGCTCAAAGCTAGCCTGCGAGAATGCTCCATTCTCACACTGTGCATTACTGATAGCCTGCAAACCCTCTTTTAAAATTTTGGATTTAAGGTTTTTGCATGCTCAAATGCCCAGATCAGTATAGGTGTCTGAAAAGAACTTCTTGGACCACTGGTTGATGTTTTCTTGTCTTCGGATTTTGTGCATGATCAGTCTTCAAAAATCAAAGGCTCTTCTTGTCCATCTTTTTCTCAACTCTCATCTCTTGACTTTTCTTAGCAAGGATATACTCTCTGATCCTGGAATCTGAGTACTTATTTGGTTAGGAGCCGGTGATCAGTTTGAAAGTTGGGATTGTTTGTCTTTCTCATTTGCTCATTATTTGGAAAATCATTGTTCTCATGCAATTGAAAATACTAGTTTTGTCTGCTTGTCATTTTTGTCTCCATTGAAAGATTGGTTTGGGTTCTTGTTTATTGCTTATTCATTAGTTATTGGTTTTCCTTACTTTCACCACCATGGTGTAGATCTTTTTGAAAAAGTAAAAAACATTTTTCTTTTTAAAAGCATTTTCATTTTGGAAAATATTGAAAATCAATTGTTGAAATTGTTGAAAGAGAACAAATAGAGAATTGTCATTATTATGTGATTCGTTGAAGATTGCATTTTAAAGAAGATTGCATATTGTAGTTCAAGATTGTTCCGGAAAACTTCTCTTTCCCTCCCGTACATAGAATTCATTGAACGAAAATTGATATATTTCATTCCTATCTATGCATTGTTGGGTTAGAGTCTCACACAACATCGGTTTCACCTCCGTTTCCTTTGAGTAACAACAGCCCTTAAATAATATTGTGCAATTATAAAATTTAACTAGTAACTCTTTTCTAGGACTCTATTACACCAACAATTAGCTAGGCTAGCGCTTTGGAATAGGCAAAGAGATACACTCTCCAAAGCACAAAACACACAATAGCATCTTGTGTTAAGGAGTGTCAAATTCTATTTACAACATTTCGTCCTGGGAAGCCCTTCTCACACAAGGGTCAAACACGAGGTTGCATTGATATTGATAGAGTTACTCACCCTGCTTTGTTGATATCGGTGTAGAGATTGCACGTATTATGGGGGTCACTTGGAGGTATACCCACAATGATGAGTGGAAGCCTCTCGAGTTGATTTTGGGCTAGATACCCTGCCCTTGCATGTGGATTGGATTGTTGACTGTCCCCCCAGGATTTATTGTTGTCGGTGGTAACCTTAGTGGCCTATATTTTTAGGGTCTTACACAAGATGACTGTGAAGGGGCAAGTCTTCACGGTACCTAGAATTGATGTTGACCAAACTCATTCGGGCTCCTTGGAGGGTATACCCACGATTATGAGTGGGAGCTTGCACCAGGGTGTAAGTCCGTTAAGCAGGTCGTCAGCGTAACTTTTCCACCCTAGCCCAACCCCTTCTCGTCTCGTTATTGCGACGTTGGATTTCATCACCAACTAGTGACTTCGGAATTAGAAGGTCTTGTTTGTTTGGTATTGTTTTCTAGATTTTGTTTACTAGCGCATGTTGTTTGTTTACCCAAGTTGACCATAGGTTTTTTCTTTGTAAGTTTGTAACTCGTTCACAATAGGCCCTCCACATCGCTCACATAGAATGCAGGGCTTACCTCCAGAAAATTTGGAAGGTTCTCAACTCCTGCCTACAAGCTCACCTGAGGGCTCTCCTCAACAGAGTGAAGTCCAAGACGTCACCACCCCACAAGTGGAAAGAACTGACTCTCTAGATCGGTTCTGAATTACCAATTCTCGAGAGGACTTTCGACTTCACCCTGATTCTGAGAGACAGATTATGTGAGTGAATTCTTCCGGAGACTTAGTTGTGTTGTCTTCTGGATCACCGACTGAACCCTTTTTAGGACCTGAGGGCCATGATCCTTTTTGTTCTGCTGGCGTTTTTATACGAGATCTCTTTGGTGCAGGATCAGGCATTGAAATCACCGTCTCACCTGCGTTCCCTGAAACCTCTGACCCAGATGCAGTATCTTTTACTACTGCTTACTATTTTCTTGATACAGAAGCTCTGCGAGCTGACCACATCTTGACCATCCCTTTAGAAATCGCCCATTACACAGATACTACGAGTATTCACACCGGGATTACAGCAGCTAGTCAAGCCCCCATCGGCACACCTCTCTCGCCCAGTGTCACCCCGACGCTTCCACCTAGATACTGTGCGTTGAATGCTTCTATTCCCACTCCTACGCAAACCCCATCTGGAACTCCTGGTGGTCCCTCTTCTTCTGGGCACTCTCCTCCCGGCTTCATTCTGACACTTCCTCAACCCCCTTTCGGAGGACCTTTTTCATCCTTTAACGGTGGCACTAATCCTAGTGGCACCATTCCGTTGTTCACACCAAATTACCAAATTCCTGTTGGTGGACAATTTCACCAAGGAGATTTGACTCAACCCCACCTTGTAGGGCAAATTCCTGTTGGAACACAACCCTCAATTGGAGGACAACCCCCACCAACCCCACCCTATGGATAAAACATGCCTCTATCCTTGGCCCAGTATTAGAACCATCTGATACAACATAATCCTCAATCGACTGGGGGGAAACAGCTTCCAGCTACATCCGTTGTACCCTCTAGTATAGGCCAACCATATCCAGGTACATCCAATCCTATTTGGGGCTCGAATGCTCAAACTCATGTCCCTATTCAAGGATACAATCCCATGAGCTACTTTCCTCCACAACAACCACCGAATCTGCTTGGGTCTTCGCATTATATTCAGACTGCTTACAGTCCCACTGGTTTGCCGACAGGACTCCCTTCCCAAAGCCACCAGTACCCGCATGTGAATAGACAGTTACCCTTCTTGGCCACTTTGGACCTCCTGGATCTATTGAGGATTTTAAATGTTCCAATCCGTCACTTTCCCCAATGGTCTGCTATACCAGCCAAATTACCATCTGACATCCCAAAATTTGATGGCAAAGTGAGAGAGGACCCGAACAATCACATTGTGACTTTTCACCTCTCATTCTCATCCAACTCCTTGATGGATGACTCTATTCGTTTACGTCTTTTTCAAAGAACTCTCACGGGTTCTGCTGCGAAGTGGTATATAGAATTACCATGAGGTTTCTTTGTCGACTTCAAAACCCTATCTATGGCTTTCCTCACCCACTACCAGTTAACAATCTGTTATGAAATGGGGACCGAGATTTTGAGTTCTTTCAAACAAACCAAAGCCACTCATATATCCGATCACATTCATGAGTGGCGACGGAGACAACGTCTCATCAAACTCGAACTTCCCGATCAGTTGCTGGCAGAGTGGTTCACAAAATCATTTGTGAATGACATCGCTCGTGACATCACCATGGGTGGAGTTGTCACGGAAGAACAAGCCATAAGTCGTACTCAATACCTTGACCTCGTTTACTTACAAACGGGTACTCTTTAAGACTTACTCCCTGATGCACCTCGTCCTTCCACTTCCGCCACCTCTACTACCCCAGTTGCTTCTCATGCAGCCAACAGTGTGATTGGCACTTTCCATGCCCAACCACATTCTGCCTCAAGCACCAACCCCAAACCTGCTTCTTCTAATGTTCAAAATGCTTCGTCTCCTACCCCTCCCATTGGCAAGACCTGTGAGGTAAATGCAGTTCAATCTACCCCAGCTGGTAAAAACAAATCCAGAAAGGGAAAGGGTAAGAATAAGGAGGAAAAAAATACTTCTCAAGCAGGAAGAACCAAAACTCCACCTATTGACGATAGGGATAAGCGCAAACCCCGATACCCTTGTCTTATCTATGGTGATGATCACTACACGAAGGATTTCCCACGACGTGTTGAGGTTACTAAGTTCCTTCAAGGGGCCCCGAAACCACCCACTCCAACCATTTTGTCTCAACCCTTCCCCTCTCAACAACAGGCCCAATTGGTCATTCATGACCAACCCTCCCCTTCTACTACGTCCTTTGTATTGATGTGTACCGGTGATTCAAAGAAGAATGAGATCGCACTCACCACTCGAGCCAAAGATTATTCTCCCTCTAAAGAGAAGGTTGATGATATACCTCATTCATTGGTACAACCCTCTCCTGTGACTCCACCTACCAACGGTCCTCTTCATCTCAAATGACAGAGCCTTGAAACAGTTCTTCGACCCCCTCCAAAGGGCGTTGTTCGAAAATCGGCTTTCAATCCCCATGCTTGTGCCACCCAGAACTATAGCATTGTTGAAGATCTGGCCCAAGCACCTTCTGTGATTTCAGCCCTCGAAGTCCTTCAAAGTTGTCCTACACAATGGAAGGCACTGTTGAAAGCTATTGGTGGAATCGACCCGACAAACACGAATTTAATAATTTTTGACTTGGAAGACCATATTCCAAGGTTACCCCCTCAACTCGCATTCCAAATCTAAGTGATTGTCTCTGACAAAAACATTTGTAGAACCGTTATCGACGAGGGTGCCTCAACATGTGTCATGTTTGTTACCTGCTCGAAAGCCATTGGCTCCCCCTCTTTGACTGAATCCCATAACACACTCAAAGCCTTCAATGGATCCAGTTTTAAGCCTTATGGTGTCCTTCCTTTGTTTCCTATCATGCTAGAAGGCAAAACGGTTCAAGTTGAAGTGGAAGTCTTTGACGCTCCTCTCGATTACAATCTTCTGCTTGGCCATAGCTGGATCGATTCCATGCGTGCAGTTGTGTCGACTCTTTTTCGTGTGGTACGTTTCCCACATCAAGGAAACCTAATCACCGTCGATCAATTAGCCTTTTTTAACTCGGATACGCGTACTAGAAACATATCGTTCATCGCTAAAACCCCACCGGGTTACGAAAACGTCGGTGTAGGTATTCTCAAAGACTCTTTGTTAATGGGTACCTTCCCCATTCCACCACCCGATGTTCCACACCGTATGTCGCTTTGATCAACATGATCTCCACCTCGATTCATGAAACCCCTACGTCTCACGACCCATGGATGGTACCTGACCCTGGAAATCATCTTCGTTACGGCGACGAAATGCCTTTAAGTCCAGTCGAATCTGCCTATCAGGCCATTCAATCGGCAACCCCCTCTCTTGGTGATTTATCTCCAGATCCTTTCCGCATCATTTTTCCCACAAACGAGATGATTATGTCCGTCATGGATGACACCCCCTAGGACGATGGCCATCACCATTCCATCCTCTTCCTGAAACAACACACCATTGAGAGCTACCAACGGATCTCGACTCCGTCGACCATTGTTGTCATTTCAACCATTCCTGAGTCCACACACGATGTGTTTTCTAAAGGGAACTTAAGCAATATCTCACCCACTATTCCCCTCAACATATCCATCAAACCTGGAATTGTCGAAAATGTGCATATCGGAGCTTTGTGTTCCCCTGATGAAATCGTCACCTACAAGTCACTTTTCAAAGAGTTTCGTGACATCTTCGCCTGGAGCTACGAAGAAATGTCGGGTATCGACCTCGACATTGTGATATGTGAGATCAAGACATACCCAGATGCTAAACCCGTCCGGCAACGCCTTCATCCAGTTCACCCACGTAGAGCGACTGCTATCAAGCTTGAAGTCAAGAAACTTCTCAAAGCCGGCTTTATTTACCCGGTGGCCCTCACTGACTGGGTTTCCAATATTGTCCCGATCGACAAGAAACAAGGCACATTCCGCGCATGCGTTGATTATAGGAATATTAACAAAGATTTTCTTAAGGACAACTTTCCTACCCCCTTCGTTGATCAAATTGTTGACGATTGCGTCGGAAGAAAAATCTTCTCTCTGATGGATGGTTTCTCCAGATATAATCAAATCAATATTGTTCCCAAGGATCAACACAAAACTGCTTTCATTTGTCCTTGGGGCACTTTCACCTATCGGAAACTTCCTTTCGGTCTAAAGAACGTTGGCGCAACTTTTCAACGCGCTATGTCTTATGCCTTCCATGATATCAAGCACATCGTGCAACCATATCTTGACAACTTACCCGCTCACTCCATGCGTCGAGTCGATCATCCCATCCACCTCTGAGCCATTTTCATCTGCTGTTGGTTTTACCATATATGCTTGAATCCTCACAAGTACGTTTTCTGCGTGGAATCCGATCAACTTCTAGGCTTTATTGTCTCACGTCAAGGGATCAGGGTAGATCCTTTAAAGGTTGAGGCGATTCTCAAGCTCCCTCCTCCTTCTACACTACACCAGTTACAAAGTTTGCAAGGGAAAGCAAACTTTCTTCGTTGCTTCATCCCAAACTACGCCGAGATAACTCGTGGATTTATGTGACTCCTCAAAAAGGGGTTCGAGTTCGTATGGGATACCATCGCAAACAAAGCCTTTGAAGCTTTGAAACTGTCCCTGACACACGCTCCACTTCTCTTCCCCCCCCCCGATTACAGTCGTGATTATTTCCTCTACCTCACAGCCTCGGATTACACCATTGCTATGGTTCTCGTCCAAGAGGATGATTTTCATGACGAACATGTTATCTATTACTTGAATCGAAGTGTAACGCCTACCAAAACCAAGTATTTACATGTCGAAAAACTGGCCTTGGAAGCTGTCCAAGCAGTTCAACATTTTCGGCACTATATCCTCTCTCGCAAGACTATGATGATTTCTAACTGCAACCCTATGCAACACATTCTCACGCGTCAATTGCTAGGGGGAAAATACTCCAAATGGATCGTGATACTCCAGGAGTTTGACTTGAAATTCGAACGAGCCAAGTCCAAGAAGTCCTTAGTGTTTGTCGAGTTGATATGCGACTTTCCCTACTCTGCAACGGAAAATGTAGCAGCGGATTCATTAACCGATGAATCCATTTTCCTAATTAGTTCCGATGATCTTTGGTATAGCGATATCATCATATATCTCCAAACCCGGAATTTCCAGCCCAATTTGTCCAGTACTGATCGGCGTTGAATACGCTACCAAGCCCGTCAATATATTATCCTTGGGGATACTCTCTATCGTCGTGGGATTGACTCAGTTCTTCGATGTTGCCTCACGTTCGACAAAGCCAAGAAAGCCTTAAATGACTGTCATTCTAGAGCTTGTGGTGGTCATATGTCTAGGTATGCTACTGCCCAGAAGATCTTACGAGCAGGGTATTTTTGGCCTTCTTTATTTAACGATTGCATAATCGCCATCCAAAAATGCCATGCTTGCCAGACCTATAATCATAAAATACGGTCAAATCCCACTCCTCTTCACCTTGTGGTCTCCGTTGGTCCCTTTGCGAAATGGGGTATCGATTTCATGACATGTCACCCTTACTCGGCTGGGGGGCATGGATACATTATTGTAGTCGTAGATTATTTTACGAAATGGGCTGAGGCGATGCCGACATTTGACAATACTGGAAAGATTGTAGCTTTATTCATTTTCAATCACATCATATCTCATTTTGGTGTTCCTCAGACTATCGTCACCAATCACGGTAGCCACTTTAGAAACTTCATGATGTCCGAACTCACTAAAAAGTTGAGTCTTCGCCATGAAAACTCAATGCCTTATTACCCACAAGCCAACAGCCAAGTTGAAGCGATTAATAAAGTTCTCATAACCATGCTTCGACGAATGATAGGGATTCACAAAACAAGTTGGCACACAATGTTGTTTTTAGCATTGTGGGCTTACCGGACGTCCATTAAGTCCGCTACTGGGTTTACACCTTTCCGGTTAGTCTATGGTTTAGAAGCCATTCTCTCGATTGAATGTGAGATACCCTCTTTAAAACTAGTCGTCAAACTCCTACCGAACACTTCTGCAGAAGAAGAACGTCTGTTGTACCTCATGCGATTAGACGAAACTTGACGCGATGCTACCCTAGTCATAGAAGCCCAGAAAAAATGTGTCAAGGCCCAATACGACAAACATGTCAAGCCTCGTGTTTTCTCCGACGGAGATCTGGTTCTCCTCTACGAACAAGATCGAGATATGCTAGGAGCTGGAAAATTCGAAGCCATGTGGCGAGGTCCTTATATCGCCAGACGAGTTTTAGAGAAAGGAGCTTATGAGTTAGTAGATTACGATGGTATCCCTTTGAGTGAACCCAAGAATTGGTTGTACTTGAAGAAGTACTATGCATAAGATCACATGTGCACGAGTACTTGTATTTTATTGTATCATACTTCTTGTGTGTTATTGTAGTTTTCTTTTTCGTTATCTGGTCTCTGCCCTTATGTCACATTGTGTTTGATTTCTAGATGTTGGAGTCTTCGCTACCCCACATTGGCTTCGCTGATGGTGCTAGCCATAGTACTCAGAACCTTGCTTCCATTGCGTGGGCAATTTACGCCCCTACAAATGAACTTATCACTCTACAAGGTGTGTGCTTTGGCCATGCGACCAACAATATTGCAGAGTATAGTGCCGTCATCGAATTGTTGATTGATGCTATCTCGCTCGGTATCCATCGCTTGGTCGTGCAACTTGATTCACAGCTCGTAGTACTACAGTTAAGTAATGTCTATGCTATTCGAAGTCCTACTTTGTTACGGGTGTATTTGTGAATTCGCCTCTTGGAACGTTATTTTGATTATATTGAGTATCGGCATATTCCTAGATGTCTAAATACATTAATTGATGCATTAGTTAACTATGTATTAGACAGACATTTGGGTCATTTATAAATCAATCACATCACAAGTATCACACAACACAAGATAAACCAATAGAAGCCATATGTATATATAACAATCAAAAAGTTTTTTACAAAAAAGTTCTGTCCAAGGTCCAAAATTTCAAAATCTGAAGCTCATAGCTTCTACAAAGTGACGTCATGGATGATGTTCACGGTAACACACGACTACTCAGGCAACCCTACGAAGCAGTCGACCAATAGACTCTAACACCCCCACCATATGACGCTGATAACATCGCGGAACCTCTCCAAGAGGCATGTCTGGAATGTCTACAGTCAAACCCTCTAAGTTTTGTTCCACTGCTTCATAATCTTCAGCATCCCATCATGGCACTGGAGCCACCTCTCCTCGTCGTTGGATAGGAGAAGTACCCAGAGGTCGATAAGGCCCCACGCCTATGTCATCAAAAAGAATTTTGTAATTAGACCTCGGACGAACACAAAAACATTTGCATATGATAAAATTCACAAAAACATTTGAAAAGTAAAAAATGTGTACTTCTTACTGAGATCTCCCCACTGAGTGCCCTCAAGCAGGGCCAAGTCCGGATTTCCTTGAAAATCCAACCCGGCATAGGCATAATCATCGACCATCAACATCTATGGTCGCAACCAGTCAAAGAAGGAATCATTGTATTTGATGATTGGTCCAGCTACATGCTTGGCCATGAGGTTACACCACCTCAGCATTCTCAGATCCTCTGGAGCAGGTAAGCCCCACTCAACCTACAACCTCAGCAAGGGAACCCTCTCAAGAAAGAAGGACACCAACAAAGACCCGTACCCAAATTGCTTCAGGTCACCTCTCCTGCATTTGGTCAACTGCCTCTTCACGCTACGAAGGACTGTGTTTGCCCAGTTAAAGACCCAAGGTTCAGTACATTCTATGGCATACCGAAAGTAGCTCTGGAGAGCCATGTGTGGAGTAGCGCTCCCATCCATATGAGAAATGGTGAACAAAATAGTGCGAAGGGTCAAATCTTGCACCCCCCAAATGGCCACTTTTCCTTTGCTCCTTTTTGCCTCTAGAACACAGTACAAACTGCAGTATTCACTCATAGGCAGCCCACCACCTCTGCTACCAGTCAAGCTAGCATGGTACCCACGCCGTGACAGTCCTATCAAGAAATAAACATTCTCGATACCGAAGGAAAATGTGTGGACCCCTACGTGGAAAACTTGTTAGTTCACATCCCACATATGCATGAGGTACTCCAACAGCCTGACTTGGGCCCTCATACCCGAGATCTGAAAGAATTTTAGGAGACCACAGTCTCGCAAAGAGGCAACGGTGCCCAGGTTATTTCTAGCAATAGCATCATCTTCTTCATGCTCTCTTTCATTCCATTCTAGAACCATGGTGATAGCCAAATGCCTGCATAAGACACATACGAAGAAGGTCAGCAACTCTCTTCAAGACTTGGTATCTTTTTCATTGAGAAAACTTTAAAGAAATTTTTCACTTCGCGGTTCTCACAGGTGCCCTTTAGGCACAGTGCGAGGTTCTCGCAAGTGCCTTTTGTTAGGACCACACAATGTACCTTTTTGCCCATACTTTTTGCCACCGTTACACTCTTGTTCACTCACATTTAAACTCATATTATCACTTTATCCTATATTTCCAAAGGTATACAATGTCTCTTCTCTTTACTATACGTTTAATCTGTTTTTCATATAATTTTACATCACTCTTGTACTTAACCATTGATTAGAAATGTATAAGTGCTGAAACAGTTCAAACTGCAGATTAGCATTGAGGCCTGTTGCTGAAACAACAACTCAGAAGTTGTTACACAATCCATGGTCGGCAATGCTTAAACATAGATCCTATTACACAGTCCATGGTTGACAATGCTAAAACACAGAAGAAGTCGTTACACAGTCCATGGTCAACGATGCTGAAACACAAGGGAAGTTGTTACACAGTCCGTGGTCGACGATGCTGAAACACAAAAGCTATTACACAGTCTGTGGTCGACGATGCTAAAACACAGAAGAAGTTGGTACATAGTATGTGGTCAATGATGCTGAACAACAACTCACACAGATTGCCTACACAGTCAGAACGCAAATCCCGTGGCTGAAACTGCTCGCGATTTGCGATGCCGAAATGTTAAGTACCTATACCAGATCTGAAAATATACTTCAATAATACCAAGAATAAACCATAAACCATTCACCATAACATGAACACAAGAAATAGAGAAAACCCTTGAGGTAGGGTAACACCATATATTAATCCTTATGGAAGGATAAAACTCCTCAAGCAATCATTTCTTGTACAATCACAATATTCTTCACTATGTTTCATTACATTGCCTAGACTTCTTTATATAGCTCTCCCTATCTCCTAGGAACCTTCTAGAGAGCCTTCTCACATTTATTACATCCAACTACCATAGTGGGCCTTTATTAATATAGTGGACCTAGTCCACCTTACATTGAATG
>JASDQU010881974.1:30075-54728 GCA_032191745.1 Picea mariana
ATGTCCGGGCCTGTGATAGCTGCCAAAGAGTAGGCCAACCTAACCATAGAGATGAAATGTCATTAAACCCCCAGATAGTACTTGAACCATTTGAAAGATGGGCCTTAGACTTTGTAGGACCCATTAACCCCCATCCAATCAAAAAGTTTACATAGTGGTCTGCACAGACTACATGACTAAATGGGTGGAAGCCAAAGCACTCCACAGAGCAACAGAAGGAGCAGTTATAAATTTCTTATTTAAAGACATCTTCATCAGATTTGGAGTGTCAAGAGAATTAGTTACAGATGGAGGACCTCCTTTCACTTCTCATGGTTTCAAAGCCACCCTTCAAAAATATCATATTCAGCATAGAATGACTACAACATACCACCCCCAAGCCAATGGACAGGTGGAAAGCACAAACAAAGTAATAGAAGCCATTCTCACAAAAACAGTGAAGGAAAACAGAAAGGATTGGTCCTACAGGCCCCCTGAAGCATTATGGGCATACAGAACTACCTGGAGAAATACTACAGGATTCTCTCCCTATGAATTAGTCTATGGAAAGAGTGTTGTCTTTCCTGTGCAATTTGAAATAAAAACCTTAAGGACTTCTTTAGCTGTCAACCTTGATTTGACCGATGCACAGACAGCCAGGTTGCAGTAGCTTAATGAATTGGATGAAAAAAGACTAGATGTCATTCATCAGACAACTATAATTCAACAACAAAGATCAAAATGGAATGACAAAATGATCAAGAATAAGCAGCTCCAAAAAGGTAATTGGGCCCTACTGTATGACTCTTGGTTCAAAGAATTTCAAGGGAAAGTGTGCACAAGATGGCTTGGACCTTACGAAGTAGGCACTTTTTTCCCCAATGGAACAGTAAGGCTCCTCACAATTGATGACTCCAGAACACCGTTACTTGTAAATGGTCATCGGCTCTGTCTGTACCAGCACCCTATTTCCAAAGAAGATTTTAAGGCCACATGTGTGGCAGACTCCCATTACCTCTTTTTAGAGGGGGCTTCTACCCCTCATTGCAATTAATTCTTTTAAGTTAATTTCTTTAGTATTAGATTAGATTTTATTTACTAATAATCCCTGTCAAGAAATACCATGTTACAATCAATTTTTTTTGCAGATTCTCACTTAAAGCACAGGCCACTAGGAAAGGATGATCCTACTTCACGAAGAGACAAGCTTTCCCATTGCTGAAACACCACTGTCAGCAACTCTTTGCTCTTTCTTCATTGCTGAAACACCACTGTTCAGCAACTTTTCTTTTTGACTTTCCCCCATTGCTAAAACACCACTGTCAGCAACCCCACACATTTTTCCCCTATCACTGTTCAGCAACCTTTCACCATTCTGAAACATCATTCACAACAACTTTTCGCCTCCTCCCTATTGCCAAAACACTACAGTCCGGCAATTCTTCACAATTTCCCAATTGACGAAACAACATTGTCCAACAATTGCTTCGCCCCTTTCTTTTCTGTTGCTGAAACACCACTATCAACAACCTTTTACCATTTTTCCTACTGCTGAAACACCATCATCAGCAAACTTCCCGCCATTTTCTTCCATGGCTGAAACACCACTGTTCAGCAGCTCTTCACATTTCCTCATTGACGAAACAACACAGTCCAGCAATCGTTTCGCCCATTTCTTTTATGTTGCTGAAACACCATTGTCAGCAACTTTTCACTACAGTCCGGCAATTCTTCACAATTTCCATTGACGAAACAATACTGTCCAGCAATTGTTTCGCCCCTTCTTTTCTGTTGTTGAAACACCAACTTTTCAACATTATCTGTTAGCAAGATTTTGTGCTCTCACACTACATTTTGTCCTTCCAGTCAACAAATCCTTGATACAATTCATCTAACAAATCAAAAGTCTCTGCCACGACCACTGCAGAATTATCATGGACAGGCATTATATTTTGTTTGCAGCACGAATCAGAAGGTAAGGCGAGGTGAGTAAATTTTATGTAATACAGTTAAGCTATAGTTAATGAGAAGATTTCAAATCATTATGACCACTCGAGTGAAATCATTATTAGACGCACTTGACGGGGGGGAGGACATATCAAACTTTTATACCATCATTTCACATGAATTCACCACCGCCATTCCTATTTTACCATCCATTCATTTGTTTCACCACCGTTTGCATGCCTCCACTCGAAAAACTTACTCTGCACAGAAGTTGTTACTCAACTCTTTGACGGTGTATTTTACTGAGATGATAGCTATGGGAGGCTCTGTTATATGGTACGAACCCGCCACGACAGCCCTGCTAGAACACTATCGAGTAGCCTATCAAATTTTTCTGCAGGCAAGATGGCTCGGTTATTTTCAGAGACTCCAGTGGTATGATCAACAACAGGTTCTCCAGTTTGCTCAAAATCTCCAGGAAGACTATTCCATTGTTCAAGGGGTTCAGATTTCAGTTACAGAAGAAGATATAGCATAGGTTTTGAGTCTCCCTACCAATGGCATTTTCATGTTCAGCCGAAAACACGTCATCCTGAATGCCCAGCAGGATTTCCTCTTGCCAGGGGAACAAATTGAACCTAAAGGCCGGGGTGTCCGACTCAGCTCGTTGCCGCCTCCATGGCCAGAAGTTGCAAAATTTGTCAAACACTACCTTACCTGCGAAGGCCGGTACCATGTAGTCTACCAGCACGATTTTGTCATGTTGTCTCATTTACGGCATAATAGATTGGTGAACATTCCTTATTATTTTCTCAGTTGTCTTAAAAATATGTCGCACTACTATAAAATGGCTAAAAATCATGCCCTTTCACTCACCCATCACCGTCTCATCCTACTACTTATCCAAAGGGGGTTTTCCCAACAAAACCCTCCATTAAACAACCCACCCATAAACCCCCAAGAAGCTGCTAAAATTCCTGAAAATCTCCAGGAACAGCAACCGCAAAACCCTCCAGATTCTCCAAAAGTACCTAACAATCCGCCTATAGAACCAATCAATCCAATTAACCCCCCTACCATACCAAGACCACTCCACACTTTACCAGAATCATCCACTCCTGCCCTTCATATTCTTAGCAATGATTCTGAGCTAGACAATTCTCCCTGCCCCATCATTGAGGAAAACCCCCCACGTAAACGAAAGAAAATTCCTTTATTTCCGCCCTTCTTACAAAGAAAACGAACAAGGGCCTCAACAAGGCCATCCATTATTGCCACTACCCTAGACCCCCAACCCATCCGACTAATACCCCATACACCTTTAACCTCTCAAATGTCGGAATCTTTGCCTATTCCACCCACAGGCACTGAAACACAAGAACCAAATGCCCATGGTATTGCGACATCATCTCTTTCAAATCAAGTAGCTAAAACACAAGAACCAGCTACCCATTCAGTAGCTGAAACACAAGAACCAGCTACCCATTCAGTAGCTGAAACATAAGAACCAACTACCCATTCAGTGGCTGAAACACAAGAACTAGCCATAGCTGCCACACAAGAACCAGCTACAGCCGAAACACAAGAACCAGCCATAGCTGTTACACAAGAACCAGCTGCTGATACTGATACTGAGATACAGGAATCAGAGGTCCAGGGTGCTGCAACATTACTTTCTTTACATCAAGAAGCTAAAACACAAGAATCAGTTGCCATTCCTGTAGCTGCTCCACAAGAACCAGCTAGTGAGGCTGTGACTGCTACACAAGAACCAGTCATCCCTCAACCAGAACCAACAATGGCCTCTGTCTTGCAAGAAAATGAGTTCCTAAAGTCTGAACTGGAAGAATACAAGCAAGAGCTAGCCATGGAAAATGAAGCATATGAGAAGGAACGTAACTTGCACACCCTAGCTCGCATAGCAACCATGTCAAAGGGGACTACAACAGAGAGCCCGTGTAAAGAATATATGTGCAGTCAATGTGGGGATATCTACTATCAAGCAGGCTACAAAATAACTCAAATTCCAATACCAGGAGCTCCCCCTGCACCTTCAACTTTTGCAGTCAAAGAAGAACACCCTGTTGTTACACAAGAACCAGCAGAACCTCCCAAGATTAAGACTGAGCCCTGCCCTGCAAAAAATGTCAAATCTGAAACCCCTGCTTTTGTTAACAAAGTTGTACAAACAGTGCCTACTGGGGAATCTTCCCCTCCCAGCCAGATCAATATCCACACTTTTGTGGAACAATCTACTCAGACCTTACCTCACCCCACTACTTGCAACGCTGAAACACAAACTCAGCCATGGGATGAGCAGGCAATAATACAGAAATGGAAGAAAGAGTATGCTGCTACACAGGCCAAAAGCCTGCAAGAGCACAGACAAATCTGGATAAATCATACCTACTCAAATTGGGAAACTTTGGAGCAGATACGCCAGGAAGCTCGTGCCCTTAAGAAACAGAACAAAGAGTTAAAAGGTAGATTGGCCCTAGTATTTGACTTGGCATAAAAGCTATTGGCTGCAAGGAAACCATCCTGCAATTACTCCTTGTTCTTTATGGAACGACTTACATGGTTTCAGATCAAATCAATCACAGAAGACAGACCCCATGCAGTGCTACATCCAGCAGATTTTGTCAAAACCTTTGCAAAAGCCTCTGCTATGGATCAGCACCTCCTCTATGAGGCATATTTGCATAATGAGGCCATCCCCGAGAACAGGCAGCTGAACCTTAATCCTCTTGTTGGGGACATCCAGATTCGAGCATTCACCTCCTTTCTCCACAATCAGATTATATGGCAGGATGACTTCCTAGATGCCAAGCACAATGAAGATAACCGCCTTCTCTGGATAAGACTAGAACCACAAAATGCAGCCACCTTTGTTACAGAATACTATCAGTTTTTAAAGAAACCAGGGATGACTGAACACGTTCAACAACTACAATCAACAGTGCTTCAGGATTGTCAGCACTTCATCAGATCCACAGAGATTGTTTCCCTCCAGGTAAACAACTTGTTTTGGCAGCAATCCACTGAGAAAAGACAGGAACACAATCCTTTTAGCCCTATTAATCTCAAGATAGCAATCTCCAGGGTACCTAACTACATCCAGTGTGTTCAGCAATGTGCTGAAAGCTGGATAGGGTACCGGTTTTATTTTCCTATCCTCTGGTTGCCAATAGAGAGATATCAAATCCATTATAAGTTGCCTAAGAAGACAGAAACAACAGCTTGGCAAAAGGTTACAACGTGTCCAAGGGTTCAGAGCTCCAACAGACAGTACCTCCCACAGCTACTGCTTGAGTAACTTGTACGCTCAGAGTCGGTATTCAGACTCTGATTCAGAGTGAAGTTGCCTGAGGACATGCAACATTTTAAGTTGGGGGGGATGTTAGGACCACACAATGTACCTTTTTGCCCATACTTTTTCCACCATTACACTCTTGTTCACTCACATTTAAAATCATATTATCACTTTATCCTATCTTTCCAAAGGTATACAACGTCTCTTCTCTTTACTATACGTTTAATCTGTTTTGCATATAATTTTACATCACTCTCGTACTTAACCATTGATTAGAAATGTATAAGTGCTGAAACAGTTCGAACTGCAGATTAGCATTGAGACCTGTTGCTGAAACAACAACTCAGAAGCTGTTACACAGTCCATGGTCGACGATGCTGAAACACAGATGTTGTTACACAGTCCATAGTTGACGAGGTTGAAACACAGAAGAAGTCGTTACATAGTCCATGGTCAATGATGCTGAAACACAGAGGAAGCTATTACACAGTCTGTGGTCGACGATGCTGAAACACAGAAGTTGTTACACAGTCCGTGGTTGACGATGCTAAAACACAGAAGAAGTTGTTACACAGTCCGTGGTCAACGATGTTGAACAACAACTCACACAGATTGACTACACAGTCAGAACACAAATCCCGTGGCTGAAACATCCCGCGATTTGCGATGCCGAAACAACATACAATAAGAAGAAACAAATAAAGAGCTGTTACTCCAGTGGTAACAGCAACACCTCACTCAGCACTCGTAATAGCATTATGTTGCGGAAGACTAGGAGACCCTATTCCAGTTTAGAAAGTCGATCTGACTAAGAATAGGATCCAAATATACACCTGTAATTTTTTGATCAATTGTATCGAAGGGATTTTCCTCTTTAAATAAGAGGAAATCACCATTCAAGGGGATCGCCTGTTTTTGGTACTAAGAAGGTTTTACAGAGAAAGACATACTTCATTTCAGATTGTAATATGATACATTGATAGATGAATAAAAGACTGTTTTGAGCATCCTTCTCTAGCCTTTTCATTTCAGGGGAATATTGTGAGAAGGGAGGGCCCACCTTCTTTACAAGATTCACCCATTAGTTTTATAGTGTGTTAGTGTGATCTATGTTTATGCCTTGATAAATTTATGTTTTGCTGAAACACTACTTTAATAAATTCTGCTTTGCTGAAACACTACTAAACTCTATCTTGCTAAAAACTCTGCTTTACTGAACGTTGCACTGTTCTCATATGGTTCATGCTTGGATCATTTTAGTTAGCAATCATGTGTGATGAATTTATGAAAGCTTGGTAATCAGAGACTGGTGCTGAAGATTCCTGCTTTGGGAAGGAATTAGGGTCTTGTTCTTTGTTAGAAATAGTTAGCCTTCAATTATTTCCATGAGTGTGCTAATCAGAGACTGGTGTTGAAGGTTCCTGCTTTGGGAAGGAATTAGGGTCCTGTTCTCTATTAGAAATAGTTAGCCTTCAATTATTTCCATGAGTGTGCTAATCAGAGACTGGTGTTGAAGGTTCCTGCTTTGGGAAGAAATTAGGGTCATGTTCTCTGTTAGAAATAGTTAACCTTCAATACATTAATGAGTTCATGAAAGAGTGTTAATCAGAAACAAGGTGCTGAAGTTTCCTGCTTGGGAAATAGGGTCCTGTTATCTGGTTACAGAATAGTTGGTCTTTCCTGTTGTAGTATCTTGTTGTTATTTTAATGTAATCCAGGATTCTTCAGATTACTCATCTCTTTAAGCTCTGCAATAGGTAGGTTGCTTTCCTGTAATTCAAGTCAGAACTTCAGTTGTTCAAGGCAAGTGTGATTAATATAGTTTTTACTACAACTCTAGGTTGCTTTTGAGATTGAGCATATATAGTGCGTGGTTACCTTTGAAATAAACAGACTTCCCTGGGTTGACAATTTATGTAGCACTTGATTGTTTATATTAAATAAGCAATTATAGTGACCAACACCTTTGGGGCCACCTACGAGAATGATGCATTCTCGTAGGTCCCGTGTGGCTGGCCTGCGAGAATGGCTGAGCGCAAATTTAACCCCTAAAACAAGCTCAAAAACTTGAATTTTACCAATGGAAATGAAAAATTGAACCATGAAAAGATAGAAGACAAGGAGCTTACCTCACTGCAGGAGACGGTTCGTCGAATGGATGCTCGTACCTTCCGCAATCAAGCGCCGAAATTTAAGGGCAAAAGAGAGGTTTTGGGCTAAAATATTGGCAAAGTTACAATGACTATGGTAAAAAGAACTTTTACCCACTTATATTTACTTTTACTATTTTTTATTGGTTTTTAAAATTGTTTTATTTATTAAACCTAATGCCTAATACCCTTATGAGTGTGACTTTTGCAGACGTAACGACTTCGACGTTCATACACAGGGATACATATGTTTTTTATCTTTTTTATCGCATGTTTGCATTGTTTTTTATGGTTTTTGCACAAAACCTTGAGCTTGGTCTTTGTCCGTTCTCACGCTCGAAAATACATGAGAACGTGATCGAGCACACTTTTATCACTTTTTCGGGCTCAACAGGGTTACACAAAAAAGGAACCCCCTGGAGTCCTCTTTAAGCTCTTTTCAGACTCTCTAAACATGAAAAGATTGCCGAGCGACCTTGCTATTTTCACGCTCGTTAAAGTATTTGAAGAAAGCGTCTGTTGAGCGATAATTTATCTCTTTTTCGATCTCATCGGACTATTTTACGAAAAAAGAACTGAGAGAGTTATCTTTTGAGTGTTTTTCCAGACTCTATAATCATGAAAAACCTTCGAGTTTTCTATCTTTGGACTCATTAAACAAACATCGAAAGACCTGTAATGGAACCGAACCACTCCTTCCTAGGGTTCCTTAAACATACTCCGAGGGACTCGTCCGAAGGATGAGCTTACATCAACAAGCATATGTTATCCTCCTCAAGCTTGTGTAAAAATAAAGAGGTACTTGCCAGAAATGGCGGGGGAAAATTTGGGAAAGGGATGTGTTTTTGTATTCATATTATTAGCAGTAAGTGTCACTCTTGAACATGACACCCCCCTATTCATTATCTGAAACCGATTTGGGAAATCCATTTGTCTCTCATTCGATTTGCTACAAGGTCGTACCCTGCGTCGTCTCTGAATCAGTGCTGCCAAATCATTGGTCATGTCATTCATATGTTCAAGAGAAGTTCATCCGAAACCTCTATTGAGTCGGCCATCTGCAGTTGTCCATTCTCTCTGTGTCGGCCTTCCCTATGTCCAGTTCAACTTGCATCATACTTTGTTCCACCTTCAAAATCTGTTACTCATTTCGTGTCATTGATGGGGGATACATCAAGGCCCTCCTGTGACAAGTTTTGTTCTGTCGACTCCAACTCATTATCCGGAAACAAGACTTAAAAATTCTTTGGTACCTTGGAACTTGCATGCCTCAATGGCAAGTTTCCTCGCTTTCGACAATGGGTTTTCATCATTGACCCCTGATCGGGAGATTCCGTCGGATGTTCGACCTCAACTCATTTATTCACATTCGGTGGATTGTACTAGTGTACATTGGGAGTCATTGACATTAATGGTGATTTCCCTCACACTTGTTAATGGTTTCATCAATGGCCGGTAATTAAGTGGTTTCTACCATGTTCGACTTCAACACATGTAATCACATGGGTAGATTCGTACATTCAGGCGACGGGATTGAAGACCCTGGGTCTTATCACTTTGATCCAGACTGCGATGGAGTATGTATAATTTGCTGACACATAGATCCACTTTGTATGTCTCATGGCTATGTCGTCTTGATTTGAATTTTCTTGCATGGATCCACAGTGTATTCTTGGTGGCTATGCGATATTCTGACGGCATGGATCCACGGTGTATGGTTGGTGGCCATGACCTATGTTTATGATGCCATCTGTCTGTGATCTGAGTATGGGAATGCCTACCTCAGAACTGGTATGATATTCTGCAGATGCTTGTTTGTTTGTAGGTTTCCGATTAGGTGCGCTCCTGGTTTCCGACACACACACGCAATTTACAAAGTATTTCGGTTGTCACTGATTCTGGCCTCATACTTTCGGGGGCATTATGTTACATATGATTTTGGTCATCTTGATGGTGTATTAACAATGGTATACTCAGGCTCCTAACAAGAACTTTCTCCTGAGAAAAATGGCATTCATCTCCTTCCAGAAAACATATTTTCAAAGTGAGTTTGCAGGTTGCTTATAGCCTAGGGTGCGAGAATGACCCATTCTCGCGGGCCACCTTCAGCTAGGGTGCGAACTTCTCGCACTGTGCTCTATACTTAGAGTGCGAACTTGTTTTCAAGCTTGAAAAAAAGATGAAGTCTCGATGGTTCTAGAAGGGAATCTTCTAGAAAATGGGTTGGCATTGGAATGGTTATCATTTTATTGGTTTCCCTGATTTGGTGGAATCATTCTCAGCCATGTAACCATCTCATCCTCTCCTATATATTGAAAGGATTCTCATGGAAAAGGTTAAGCAAGATTAATTGAAGAATTGGTGAAGGAATTGTGTGAAGAACCCAGCTTGAACAGAAGCTTGGAGACTCTAGCAGGTCTATCAAGAGGAATTGGATCTTCTTCATGCAAGGACAGAGCAAGTGTGTGTGTTGGAACCAAGAGTCACCGAAAGGAAGCTTGCGACATCAAGGCGATCAGGTTGTATCTTCTACTTTCAATTAATATGATACAACAACATGTCCTTTTCCCATAAAGTCATTCTTACTTTATTGTGTAATTCCTTGATCATACACATAGGTTGACAATTGAATACATTTTGCTATCTTCACTTTGGTTGGTTTGTGTTGCCTTGGTCTTGACCTCACGAGAGCACCGGAACGAAACGGGAGCAACAGAGACCCTAGGAAGCGATACAAAGGTATGTCATTTGTTCCTCCTCACTAGCTAATTCAATGGTCATAACTTAGGGAAAGAGTCATGTCCTGTCTTGTTTTGTTCTAGATCCAGGTGGATCTAGGGAGATCTGTTAGTGTCCGCACCTACCGATTAGTCCGATAACAAAATTAGTCCAATAACAGCGGATAAATGTATTGTTCGACCACGGGAAGAATTACGATTTAAACGAAATCGATATGGACTAGGATATGTATAGGATGCTGACAACCTTTTTCATTTTTCTAATTATAGCGAACTTGTTTGTTTTGTGAGTGGAGGTTTTTTTAATGATGATAAGATAACAGAGCTTGCGGATATTGGTAAGGAACAGGTACAGGATATAGTTGATGATGATGTTGCTAATCGATCAGATAAAGAACCCATACAGTGCAAACATTGTCACTGGTTTGGCCATGATAAGTCAAACTGTTTTGATTTTTACCCATGCAAATTTTGTGGGAAGAAAAATCATCCCTCAGTAAGGTGTCAAAAGCACAAGTGGAAACAAATTCATTTTGAATGGTTAGGGAATTGGCGTTGGCGTTTGGAAGCCAATTTATTGGAGCAATCTTATCACCGGATTTATACACAAGTACAATCGTACTTGATTGGAGATATTTCTATAATTGATGGACATGAATGTTTTTTGAGATTTGTTGATTTAGGGTATGATCGGGGCCCAGTTGATGTAGTCTTCTGAGTTGAAGATCGAGTCTTCAGACTCCGCCAGAAGATAATTTGATGTGCTGGATCTCTTCTTGGCCATATTTGCGAATGACGGTCAAGGGAATTGGAACCACTTGTCCCTGACAAGGGGGAAATCTAGTTGAGTTAAGTTCCAAGTTTGATTTTGAGTCAGGTTCCAAGTTTGATTTAGAGCCTGTGAACAGATGATCAAGTATGCAACCTAGTTCTTGGTATGCAGTCTTGTTCCTGAACATATTGTTGTTGATATGGTTTGTGGTCAGCTTAAAACCACCAATTGAGCAGAAGACATGGAGTTCTACTTGTTACATTTTCATATTTTTGAGCCTTGAGCTCTTGTTAGTTTATGGTCAACTTAAAACCATGCCATTTAGTAGAAGAATTCAGCTTCTGCTAGATATTCAGTTTGTGGTCATCCTTAAACCACTAGATGAGTTAGTGGTCATCCTGAAACCACCAGATGAGTTTGTGGTCAACCTTAAACCACCAATTTAATAGAAAACATCAACTTCTGCTATTTTTTTCAGAGTTCAAAGAGCATCTTCAACCAGCCCTCTGAATATTCGCTTGACACATGTGATTGTCAAGTAGTGGCAGTTTTTCAGGCAAGAACGAACTTATGATTAAGGGGGGGAGTTAAAACACTAATCATAAGTTAGTTGGTTAGTTAAGTTAACCTAACTGTTATACAGTTACATGACAGTTATGGTCTTTTGTATTATATATGTACATGATTATTTACAGAAGCATTGATGAATAGAGTATGTCTTTTCTGCCATTGTTTAGTTATCTCCTTTCATCATGGTTTCTTGATTGCTTCTATTATTTCCATTATATTTCTGCTCTTTTCTTCATTATGAATCTAACACTATCTACATCAAAATGTATTTATTTTTCTAGTTTTTACAGTCCATAAATAATTTCTACCCACCATATTGCTGTCCTTGTATGTGGTTATATGTATTACACAAATGCAAAAATTAATACATTCCTATCTCTGCATTGATATTGCTACACTAATACTATTACTGTGACCTGATCTGTGTTTATACGTATTAAACAAATGAAACCATTAATGCATTCCTATCTTTGCATTCAAATTGCTCCACTGATACTATTACTGTGTCCTGATCTGTGTTTATAATTATTATATAAACATTCCTATCTTTGCATTCATATTGCTACACTAATGAATGCTCTTATGTTTAAGATAGAAACAACTCCATGATTGCTCCTTGAAGAGATTTTCCTTATGTATCAAATCCAAGAACTCTCAAACAGATATCAAAATGCACTAACCCAATTCAGTTTGGGACCTTATATGTACCTACCCATTGTTGTCTGCTTCATCACATGTTGCCAAAATCATAATATTGCTCTGACTCCTGAAATGTTTTTCTTCCTTGCTTGATTTCTGATAAGACAATCAGTGTCCCACTATGACTGTTCTATCTGAACTTAGGACTACAATGCAACAATACAAACATCAGAGTTTCTTAATAAGAGAGAAATAGGCTACAGCCATATTATGTGGGGATTACAGTAATATTATTTCAAAAATTGCAATTTTTATGTCCATATATTGCAATTTGTATTTTTATTTCAAGTTGTTACAATATAAGAGTTGCAAAGTTCCGTAACAAAAGGAAAACAACAGAATTACATATACAGCTAATTATTTTGCTGTGTACTATAAGATGCTGATTCAACAGAGCATCCTTATGAATATCTATGGGAAATTATGAAAGATACAGTAATTTTGGCATATAACAGCAACGGGAAACAACTAAACGCATGCTACGRAAGTGCAGTACTTRAGTGAAATCTATGCGTCATTGTTGATTTGTGTAAGCATAGTAAAGACGTCTCTGCTTGTGGGACGYTTTCTCGGATCATCGTCAGTGCAGAAGCAAGCAATCTTCAAGACAAGCAATATTTGATCCTCGTACCCTTTTCCTATGAGACTTGGATCTATGGCCTGTGACGCTTTCTCAGAATTGACAATGCTCCTCAACCATATTGGAACACTAGCCTGTGAGATTTCCTGGAAGAAATCATGAGATGGTTCCTTACCTGTAACCAGGAAAGCAAGGACCACCCCAAAACTATACACATCACACTTTATTGTGAACTTCAATGTCTGATGGTATTCAGGAGCAATATATCCCACTGTTCCAGCTACATTTGAGCTACTAGCATGGGTGGCTGCTTCTGGGAGTGCCTTTGCAAGACCGAAATCTGCAATACGAGCTTCAAAGTCCTCATCAAGAAGAATGTTTCCGGGTTTGAGATCACGATGAATGATCTTCGGAGTGCTATTATAATGCAAATATTGAAGACCCGAGGCAATTCCCAAAGCAATCTTATGGCGAATGGGCCAGGCTAATTCCAATGTACCGTCTCTAACCCTTGTTAAGGCTTGTTGGAGACTGCCATTCTTCATGTATTCATAAACTAATAAATGGCAATCAGGCCTTGCAACATAAGCTAGAAGGGCAACAAGGTTTCTGTGCCTGATTTGACCAAGAGTCTCCAACTCAGAGCGAATTTGCCGCCTCCTTTTGTCCAAAAGCTTAGTGTCTTCCTCTGTTAAATCCGACTGATTGGGAGTTACTTGATGGATTCTCTTAATTGCAATTTCCTTTCCATAAGGAAGTCGTGCTCTGTAAACTTCCCCTGACCCGCCTCTGCCTATAGGCTCTCCTGATAGAAGCCCCTCGTCTGTCTCTAGGAATGCCAAATCCTCAGTCTTTTTGATTAGTGGACTGTAAATCACTGCACCCTGAACCTTGGGTCTTTCACGGATATAGAACAGAAACATCCGAAACAAAAATGAAAATACAAATGCAGAGATTGCTCCCATGACTATGCCTACAATCATACCAAAAGCCCACCTCTCTTTAGAATTATGCTTCTTCTTATGCGAATTTTCCTGCAACTGTGGTGCCGGGGCTTCTGAACTGTTTTTGTTCCGATGAGAGCTTGGACCTGGAGCTGGGGCTGGAGCACTAGACTGCAGCAAGCTCCGAGATTCAGTATTTTCCATGAGTACAAGCCTATTTTTCGGAGCGACTGGGTGTGGAGATTTATGCCACAGCATCCCAACAATCCATGAAAGGAATCCGTGTTGCGATTGCTGCTGCTGCAGCTCTGAGATCCGTGATGTGGAATGTCCTGTGGCTGTTTTCGTTGAACAGGACTTAAGTGGCCACCCGCATAGCCCGGCATTGCCCAAAAAAGCAGTAGGATCAGCTCCATACTTGAACCAAGCTCCCCGCGGAATTGGACCCTCCAGATTATTGTTTGAAACATTCAAAAACCTGAGAGTTTCGACCTTCGCAAATGAAGGAGGAATTCTCCCCACCAAGAAATTGCTTGATACATCCAAGGACTGCAGCTTGCTGCCATCATCAGCTAATGCTGGAGGGAGCTCCCCTTGTAGAAAATTGCCATGAAGATGGAGGACCACTAGAGATTGTAAGGAGCCTAAACTCTTAGGAATGGAGCCTACAAGCAAGTTCCCATTGAAAAAAATGGATTTTAAGGCTGATATCCGGGCTATGTCAGAAGGAATCACGCCTGTGAAATTGTTGTTGGCCAAGTCTAGAAATTGCAGATGAAGAAATGCGACAGGTAAGCTATCTGAAACAATCTTTGGAACCAGAAACGAGAGCTCACCTGAGAAATGGTTTTCAGAAAGATGCAATTCCTTGAGCCTTCCAAGGTTCAATTCAGAAGGAATGGGTCCAGATAGCCTGTTTCCTCTCAGGTCCAAATATTCCAGCTTCAGGCAGTCTGTAATCTCTTTCGGTATGTTTCCAACTAGCATGTTATGGGCAAGAGAAAGCCTTTTCAGTCCAGAGAGCCATCCAATGGCCGGAGACAAGCTACCTCCCAACTGTCTGGAATCCAATTCTAAGCTTACTACTCTTTCCTCAACCGTCCCACGATCGGTTGCGATTACTTCACCACACTCCACACCAGACCAATCACAGGGATTCTCTGATAAGCTCCAATCATCCAAAACTGATGAGTCCACTATCAGCACCCTCCTTATTTCAACAAGAGCCTGAACATCCTGGTCGAGCCCACTGAATGAATAAAAAGCATGATCTTTATGCATCGTGCTAAGACCATGAAGAGAATTTACCAGGAAAACAACATAGAAGAGTAAAGAAAGTGGGTGCAAGCTGCAATTCAAGTCCATCCCTTCTCAATAAACCCAACTGGGTGTTAAGTACTTAAACAGATGATATGCAAATTCTGATGATTATGGCATCAAAATCTCATTCAAACTGCTATCCACCCACCCATCAAGCAGAGAACAAATACAGATCTCTGCAGAGAAGAATAAACACAACTGGGTGTTAAGTACTTATACAGAGTATATGCAGTTTTCGATGGTTGTGGTCATCAAAACCTCCTTCAAACTGCTATCCACCCATCCATCAAGCATAAAGCAATTACAGACTTCTGCTACATAAATCTGTGAATTGTATGAAAGTAGGCCTGCTAAATCTTCTCCAGCTTCTCTCAGTTTGCTACCATTTCCCTCATCTAAACCTATGAATTGGCTCTCCAATTGCCTTGCAGCAAACTATGTGCTTTGCTTGTGTTCTCTCGGAGCGGAGAATTAGAGCTCCCATTACAGCATTTTAAACTAAAAAAACGAGTGCCCCTCATCATCCATGATCCTTCCGAACCTTACTTTCCAGTCAGTCCAAAGACTTCTTGAGTCAATGAAAACCCCATCAATCAAAATTACTTGAGCATGGAAAGTTTCCTCTCCATTCCAGACGATGGGCGAAAATAATTATCATGGAAGTTGCCTCTACATTTCACAGACCTGTAAGAGACGGCCGAAAAGACTTTGATTAGTCAATGTGTAGACATTTCCTTGGCGTATGGCGTATGACAATTCATTCTCTGGGACCACGCACGACTTTGACTTTTGCACTGAATTACACACAGATTCTACAAATAATTTGACAATTTACAAAAGGCGGCCATTAAAAGTATTGGCTTTTTGTTTGCATTCAGACTTTTAGATATAAACTATAGCGAAGTGTGAGGACAAGTAGGTTTTTTATGATCCACTGGTACATAATCATAATTAGCTTATGTTTGATTCTGGGATTAATGGGAGAGTCAAAAAAAATCACAGGTCGGAGGGTTTTTAAACTAATTTTAGAGTTAAATCTGTCAAGCAACACGTTTCTGCTTTTCATGGTCCTGGATGGAACATCTTCGAAGACTTTTTTTTTTTATCTCAAAATCTCGAGACTGTTAATCTTATTTTATGCGAGAATTCTTGACTGACACGTTCAAGAATTTTAATCTGCGCTTTTCTGAAGGGAAGCATTTTAGCATTCTGTTAATTTATTTTAAAATAACAGAATTTCACAACTCTACTCGGAAGTTTTACCATTTTACTTGAAATTTTAAAAATTTTCTAAGAACAAGAATCTTGAAACGATATATTAAAAATTTTGATCAAGAAACTTTGGACGCCATTTCCCTTCATATTCTAAAGTTCATCTCATGTTCTTGATTTTAGTTTAGAAAATGTGAACTTAACTAGGGCCAGCTTGGACAGGATGAGAAAGCAACATTTTTAATTATAGCAAGATAATAATGTTCTTGAAATGGTTGTTGTTCTTTGAAAAAAAAGATTATTAATGATTCTAGTTGTGATGGTTGATTGGTTTTAACAACATGAAGAAAAGTGGGTATAAATGATTCTAGTTGTGATGGTTGATTGGTTTTAATAACATGAAGAAAAGTGGGTATACATTATAATGTATAGACATTTATATAATTAATTTAATAAAAGAAATTAATATTTTTTTTATATAGATAAATTAATACAAATTTAGTGTAATTGTGAATTGTTTAAATAATTATAAATTTATTAAAAAAAATAATACTTAATAAATTTTGATTAAAATAGATTTATATTTTTAGTATTATAATTTATATAGTTTAAGTAGGCTGCTTAATAGTTAAGAACATGTGTTTTCTCCTAAAAGATTATAGGTTCAAATCTAAAGGAGACAAGATGTCATAGACTTTAGCACACAAAATAGTTTGTAAATCTTCAAAAGATAAGTTTGTAGGTTTAGAAATATCTATAACTTGAACATATGGCTATGAAAAAACTAAATTATTATATAAAAAAACACAAAATGGTAAGCTTGAAAAACTTCATGGACAACTTTGTTGACTCACCTTGGCTTATGATAAAGGAATGCAAATTTTATAATAGTAAACATTTTTCTTATAGAGGTGGAATTTGCATTTGTATAAAATATGATGTAATGACAACAAAGTTCGTAGATTAAGTATTCAATTTGAATATAATTCAAAATAGTTTTGAAAATTGTGATAGAACAAATTCCAATTATGTTCTAACAAATTCTCATATATATATATATATATATATATATATATATATGTTTAAATTTTTATAAAGGAGACACTTACATTTATATAAGTAAAATAAATTTCAATTATGTTCCAACAAATTTTCATATATATGTTTGAATTTTTATAGAAACACTTACATTTGTAAAAAAAAATGATGTAATAACAAAATTTGTAGATTAAATATTCAAATTAAATATAATTCAAAATAAATTTGACAAAATTGTATTACAATAAGTTATTTAAATTTGCATTTTTTATTTAACATTTTTAACCATTTTATCATTAAATTATAATAAATAATCATATAAAAAAATATTAAAATTCAAATTAATAACATAACATATTTAAATCTAAATTAATAATTACAACTCATATTTTTAAAAATTACATTACAAAATCATTAATTATTATTTTATTATAAATATATTTATATATAAATATAAACTTCTAATTAATCTTTATAGATTTTAATTATAATCAATTTTTAATTATAATTTATTTATTAAAAAAATTATATATTTTTTTATATATTATTAATCTCCACACCTTGAAGTCAAGTTTGTCATGACTTGATTATTCAATTTCGTCTACTCCGTGTAGAACATCAAAAATATTCAAATTAATCTTTGTAATTTTTAATTCTAATTTATTCATTAATTCTAAATTTTTTATATATTATTAATCTCCACACCTTGAAGTCAAGTTTGTCATGACTTGATTATTCAATTTCGTCTACTCCGTGTAGAACATCAAAGATATTCAAATTAATCTTTGTAATTTTTAATTCTAATCTATTCATTAGAAATTTTATATTTTTTTATATATTATTAATATCCCCACCTTAAAGTCAAGTTTGTCATTACTTGATTATTCAATTTCGTCCACTCCTTATAGAACATCAAAGATAAGGATAAAGCCAAGTCTATGATAACCCTAAATTCCAACCTTTCTTTGCACCCTCTAGGACTACTTGGGATGGTCTCCTTTATTATTGAAGTGTGTCCCATCCATATACAACATCAACATGGACATTACACCCTCTAGGACTACTTGGGATGGTCTCCTTTATTATTGAAGTGTGTCCCACCCATATACAACATCAACATGGACATTAGGGATACATATAATCACGAATCTTTAATTTTATTTTTCTTGTCTAATGTTTTATTTAGATAAAAAGATGTTTTTACTCTAGTAGTACTCTCTTAGGTCAGTCATAATTTAAAATAAATCTTTAATTTTATTTTTCTTGTCTAATGTTTTATTTAGATAAAAAGATGTTTTTACTCTAGTAGTACTCTGTTAGGCCAGTCATAATTTAAAAAATTATAGATTGGAAAGGTAAATCTCAAAATGGAATGAAAATATTAGTTTATTATTTTTAAGTTTGGTAAATAAAAAAACAATATGATTTTCACAATAATAATATAAATACTCAATTTAATAGGTAGAAAGAGATTTGAAATTCGCACATTTTTCATTAAAAGGAAAAAACTTTACTATTAATTATAACTTTTAGGGTAACCCAGATTCTAAATAAATTGACGTAGTGAAATTGACTTGAAACTCGATAGAAGTAGGATGCAACTTTGAAAATCAAGTGATGATGATGATGATGATGATGATGATTAACGTTCAATGAGACCAATTGGTTTATCAAACCTTAAGAAGGTAAGAGATTACTTCGATTTCTTTAAAATTGTATTTCTATGCTAAAAAAGCATTTAGAGAAACGTTCCAAGATCACTATGACTTGGGAGGTTAGGAAGGTCTATATTGTGACAAATATTTTTAAATTGGGATCTAATATGGGTATATGTAGGGCAATCTAAGAGAAAGTGTTTTTCATCTTCTACCCGCTTAGTATCACAAAGATGAAAGATTCTTTCATCCCACGGTGTTGTGGGAGTTGTCCAATACCTAGTTTCACTATGTAGCTCGTGAGAGTTTGTTCTTATTTTAGCGATGTTGATTTTCTTCTTTGCACTTCTCAAAACTAATAGATAATTTTCATCTTTTAAATTAGGGTTGACACCTCCTTGTAGTATCTTAATTTTCTTGTATGCACTAATTCTTTATCACACCACATATTCTCCTTAAATTTAAAAGTGATAATATTTGTAATATTATCGATATTATGCATGATGGCTTCTTCTTGTACTCCCCGATGATTTAGCCAATATTTGACATCTTTATGCCATCCTTGCTTGAGTCGCTAGTGGTTTTGGATAGAGTTTGAAGCAATTTTGTGGATCCTCTTGTCATCCATGTTGTTTATCTTTTTCTTATATGTTAGGTATCTAATTGTAGCAATACTCTCAATGGGGGAAAGGCTTGCTTCTATAAGGAGGATAGGATAGTGTGTATTTCCATTAGTTTTGAGATTATAAGTTATACAAATATTTTGGATATGTTCTATCTTTCTCTAGGATTCTCTAGATATACTGCAACCCTAAATTTTACATCCATATAAGATAATCGAGGTAACGAGAGTGTGAAAGACGAGTCTTTTTAATCCCAAATTCAAAGATCGATCGATTTACAATTGTTTTTGAGCCCATAATAAGCTTTCCACCCTCCATTTTTCCCTTTTTCAATGTTATAGTTCCAATTGAGCTTATGTTGGATATCAATTCCAAAACATTTGTATGAAGGCACTTCCTCCAAGCTATTGCTGTCATAAACAAAAGTATTGTAGGTGATCCTTTTGGATTTAATTATCACAACCTTTGTTTTGTTAGTGTGTTGATGGGTCCAAATGGTGTGTCAAGTAGGTAATGGAGAACTTTTGATGTCAGGTCTCAATTAGACACACTCTCATTTGGTGTAGCATTTCTGATCAGTATGTGGGTCTGGTTGCCACTAAGAATTAAGAGAAAAAAAAGGGGAAAGACAACGAATTGTCCCCCAAAGAGTTCTAATTAATTCTAAATATACTTTAAAACATAAATAAACCAATCTAACCTAACTACTTCTAACATATCTTGCGTAGGAGAAAAACTAATAGATGAGTACAACTTAAAATGATATTTTTGACAGCATAAATAGTTCATGGCAGACAAGAATATGCTATAACAATAATATTTCAGATATCATCTCAAATAATTGTAGAGGAGGCATGGAACACCATCCATGTACTCATTAGAAATCACAACAACATAAGCATTATAAATACTAAGCACCAAAATAGTGTATATGATCAACACTAAGAAAAACTCAAATGACAAACACATTTATGGATTAGTCCCAAACACTTTTGATAAAATCATGACTTCAAAAAGTAGCTTCTACTCTTCATATATCTAGGAACAAAAGTATCAACAATCTACACAATGGGAAAAATTCAACTACATTAAACAAGTTCTCTTTTATAAGAGAAGTGAGACTCATTAGTTCTTATGATTGTTCACTTCATTTCCCTTTGTTTTGTCATTTTACATTTCGAATATCTCTTACATTTTCATAAATGAATAGGTAAGAGTTATAAACAAAAGTTGAAGAGACTGTTGAGTAGTTATTTTCGTTTTATTTGTTGTTCATGAGTGATATTTTTTTTAAATATCATTAACTCTTCCCATTAGTGTCCTCTTTTGTTCTTTGAGTTATTTTGGACGCTCTTGGTGTTAGTCTTTTGAATAAGATCATCCCATATTCTTCTTATTTGTCTCATCCTTCCAGTGTGTTCTTGCAGGTTGAATTCCGACTCCTGTAGCTCTAGATATGATTGCCTAGACATTGCACAACCCATTTTTTTTATTAAATTCAGGCCTCTTCTATTTTCTGTATTTTCTGGGAAATTTCACTATCAATCAATGAATATTTTTTGTGCCATCACCTTCTTCTCTCTATTATATTTCCTATGAGCTATCCTGGACCTAATTTTGTTTCATGTATCCCTAGATATGGTCGTCTGAAGTTTTCCTAGTGATTTTTCCATCAAATTTGTGACCTTGTGCTTTTTTTCACGTTTTATGGGATTTCCCATCACTTATTTGTCCTCAATTCCTTTCCCAATGCATTCTCTAGCTTGACACTTTCCAACGAGTTATCTTGGGCTCGATTCTGACATATGTAGCTCAAGATATGTTCGTTTGAAATTTGGTGCTCAACAACCCTTGATCTACTTGTGGGTGAATCTAGGTCGTCCATCTTCAACCTGAAAGCATTATACCACATGCATGAGGCAATTCAATATTGAATGGTTAATATATTTTTTTATCCCCCTTACCTGATTTGAATAAGAACCTAGAGTTAACATAGGACCTAGGGATCGTGTTTTAATTTTATCCAATTACCATAGTAAAAATAGGAAAATAAAAATAAAATTACCCCCAACCCACATGAAATAAAAAATTAATAAAAATAAAACAATTACTCCCCAATCTATGTAAAATTGAAATTAATAATAAAAAATAGAAATAATAAAATTACTCTCCACCCACATGAAAATCTAAAATTAAAAAAAAAACCCCAAAATTAAAATGCAACCCAAAGTCTAAGTCAAAAATTAAAATGTTAGGTTTTTGATGGCTTGTCAGGATGCAAAGGTCTTGGGATGGTAATAACTCATCAACACTCTGATGGAACAACTCTCATGGAAAAACTCTATGATGGGTCTATCGGACTTCGATGGTAGCTCACACTCTGATGGGTCCATCAGACTTCAATGATAGCTCACACTTCGATGGCATAGTAATTTTACGGGGGTATGAAAAAAAATGAGAATGCACATATTATATATTAGGGTTGTAGGAAAAATACACAATGTAAAAATAGTCTACCCATGTAAAAAACAAATTTGACCCATGTAAAAACATTTTTAAAGTGAACTTGGTTTTTTCCATGTAAAAATAAATATCAAGGGTATTTTTGGTGAAAACCATGAGCAATAAAAACCATGGGAAATTACCATGTGGTTTTGCAAAACCAAGGGAAAAATACAAATGAAAATAAATAAATACATAAAATAAGTAAAAAATAAATAAAGCCCAGTGGGTTAGCTCAAGTGGACGAGTTTCGTTATTTGCTCGAATGAGGTTTCGGGGTTGAATCCCTGGTCAGGAGCCTATTTAAGGCCTCACTTGATGTCCCCATCAGGTTAGGCCTGTAATTAGGGAAAATGGTTTACCCCGTTTACCATCCAAAAAATGTGGGGAAGTACTCGAGGGTTTCCCATGTTGTATTCCCAGGGAAAAAAAAAGTAAAAAAGAAATAAAAATAAAATAATGAATGAATAAATAAAAATTAACAATAAAAAAGAATTATATACAAAAATAAAAATAAAAATTAGGAATATGAGGCCAAGTTACACATGAGTCAAGGTTCCATGCCAATCATGGTTCCACCCAGCCAGGGTTTTGCACCTAGGGACCAAAAAATAGGGGTATGGTGTATCAGGTAGATTTCTAGTAACCGGGTGTCAAGTCAGGCATGTATGTTGTATGAATATTACGATCATTCAAATTCAAATGCAATGAATGGGGGTAAAATACGACACATCATGTGACACAATAACGTCACACAAAGCGACTCACATGATAAAAGGAGATTAACATTAGTTGGGTGCACAATACATGTCATTCCATTCAAGTTGAAGATCTTGGAGAGAAGACTTGATAAGATTTCAAGGAGAGGGAATATGATCAAACCAGGGAATAGGTTCCCATGTCATGCCATAATGCATGGAACTGGTTATGACAAGTGGCGAAGCATTGCGTGATGACACCACAAGGTTCCACAGCCAAGAATCTCAATAAGCATCGGTCTTGCATTTTTGAAGAGAGGGGAGAACGAAAGAAGAACCAATAGAGATCAATCTGAAGAAACTCATACCTGAGGAATATCATAATGGACTTCACTCGGTCAACCCGATGAGACAAACCCAATGAGGGGAGCCTAATGGGATTTAGACCTTTGGGCTTCAGACCATTCTTAAGACAATGCATACTCAACACTTCGAATGGGGATTCCCAATAAAGTAAATATGATGAGCTCGTGAGATAGGGTTGCAGGAAAGGTGGATCCAATAGTCTTGCAAGCTTCGAACCTCAGGGAAACTATAAGCAAAGGTGATTATACTTCCCAATGAGGGAGAGCCTAGTACAGATCAAGGTTCAGGATAAGGATCAAGATTTTGGCCTCATCAATGAAATGGTGATAGAAATAAAACCAACTAAGGTTTGAGAAAGGCCAGGCTTAGCTCATGATGTTGACTATTGGATTCAAATGATAGACAATATCTGCATAGAGAGAATATTAAGAAAGAGTAAGAAGATCAATGGATTCCCCACATGCATTTCAGGGATGGAGCGTTCATGTAAAGGAAGCGACCCTGGGAACTTGCTCCTACAATCACAAAAAAGATGAGATCAATTATGTGATTAAGAAGACACTTGCCAATATACCATAAACATTGCATTCCATGCCTTCAACAAACTTATAAATGAGTGTTGGGTTTGTTCAAATATAATCATGGGTGGTTGTAGATAAGTGTCCTAAAAACAACATGTATTGAGTCTTACTTTGATAAAAGGATTAGTGATATTGTGATTTTAAGCTAAAAGTTTGAAACTAAAGAGTATGATCAATATACTAAATCATAAAGATGAAGACATTAAGCACAACATGCAAGCAAGATGATGCATAATTTGAGTTATCCATTTAGAAAATATTCAAAAACAAACTCATTCAAGACAATCATCAATCAAGATCAAACCCCCAACTCTCTCAAGGTAGGTGAAGAATTAACATTAGACTTAATTAGTAGAGGATTAGACATTAGAGTTCAAATTTTAGTATGGGGCCCTTTCCTTTCACTTGTAAAATAAAAATTGAAGGGGCGTTGTTGTGGCCTTAACAAATGGCGGAACACTGGAAGAACCAATTATCTATGTTGGTATAATTCAAGGGCCTTTACTTCAAACATGAATTTTAAAGATAAGCTCAACAAAATGCAGACAATTTTCCAATAATCATGGGTACCACAATGATGTCAAATTTTTAAAAGACATAACCCAATATTTCTAGTACTTGTAATATAACACACCCTTTTCAAAGAGCCAATTAGTGAGGTAAATTCTTTAACTGAATACATACTTCTGATTGGATTTGGTTTAACCATGGGTTTACACTTTTTACAACAAGCAAAAATCTGCATAAGTGCGTTCCTCATCTCTCTTTTCTCAGCATTGTTTCATTGTGAGTGAGAATCCATAGCCCCGACGAAGTTGTCTTGGTACCATACAAGCATAGCCCTACTGCCAATAAGCGTCCATAGCCTCATTGTGTTTACTTGTACTTCCCACACTATTAATAGTGCTTTCAACTTCCCTTTTATTTCAAAATATTCTCACCCTTATATATATATATATATATATA
>JASDQU010881975.1:8558-34484 GCA_032191745.1 Picea mariana
TAAGGGTTATTTCCCCCTTACTTTGTGGTTTACCCTAAATTAAGGGACAAACATTTTTAGTAGGATTTGTATAAATATAGATCATTTCATTTCATTTTTACATCCTAACTCTCCCATCTTGGATAGGATTCTTGGCTGAAATTTGCACCCTACTTGGGCAATTTTGTCTATCTCTCTTGCTACTATCTCTTGCTATGTTTTGTTTTGGCTATTGGATGAAGAAGTAAGGCACTATCTTTCTTGGAGGCTATTTCTTGCTTTTATGGTGGATTTTCTTGGTTAAAAGGAGTTTATCTTGTTAATTCTTGGACTAGGTAAGGAATCTTTCATGTTATTGCTTCTTTTCTTGGTCACAAGGTTAATTTGCTAAGATTTTGGGAATTATATGGGAATACAACCCCACTAATCCATCATATTTGTCTTGGAATAATTTGTTGCATAGAGGAATACTAGGAGGAGTAAAAGGGCTTACACCGTCCTAGAGTTTTCCTTAGCTAGTCTTGCTTACCTTGGGGACTAAAAGGGCTTACACCCCCAAGGAAGTAGCACAACTAGATATTTCATTTTTAAAGACTCCATAACCCAATAGTTAAAGGCACTAATCTCTTGCATTGGAGAAATAAAATCATTACATTGGGTTACGTAGAATTACGAGATATCAAAATTGTTTAAGTTGGAAAATTTTCTACATGTTATAAGCTTTCTTGTGCCCTAAGGGCATCCTATTTTAACCAAGGATTTCATTGCTGCAATAATTTTAATGCTACATCCATTAGGGTTGCAGAAAACTTCACTTTCTTTCATTATTTACTCACTTTTCAACCATGGAAATTGAGTTATAAACCTAGATTATTGTTCTACAGGTTATGGGCTATGTTTTTGACAATTTACTTGTTGATTTTTATGGTTGGAGATTGCTCTATAGAAATTGTTTGCTAAAGACATAAGGATTCCATAACACTTTGCTGATAACTTCATTTGGAAGCCCTAATTTACCGTCAAATTCCATGCTTAAGTATTGGAAATTTATCTATTGTTTTAGTACTTCATTGTCCAATAATTATTTGACAATTTTGATGGTTAAACATGTAGTAACTAGCTATTTTACTTGTTGATATATATTTCTATTGACTGCTGCAAATAGGGACAACAATCTTAACTTTATTGTCCATTGGATTGTCTAGTTTGTATCTTGTCTTTTCTTGTGTCTTGGGCAGGTACAACCATCTTCTACAGGTACTTAAACACTTGACAACCATAAACCACCTCTAAAGATTGTTGTCAATCCAATCTCCACTTACTAATCTAACCTACATGGGCATCTTTTCATAAGTATCACTTTCCATCTAGTTTCCCCCTAGGCTCACTCAGGACTCCCCCTTGTGTCAGATTTTTCCTTCACATAAGAAAGGGAGGGTTTATATGAGGTGACATTGGGTAAACTCTCCCACCGTTATTTCCATCCCGTGGATTGGATTGAGCTTTTCCCAACATGTAGTTTGCACGATAACATGCCAAGATAGTTCAAAGAGACATGGGATGAAAAAATGACCAAGAGGTAGGGAATACAATGGTTATGAGTCAAAGGATAGCTAGGGTGGGGAACATCATTATGCAATATGAGAAACCTATTGCAAGAAAGGGAAAACCAAGAGGGGAGGATAAGTGGATGGAGGAAAGTTGGAAAAAAATGGTGTACATACGATCTTGGGATTTTAACAATGACAAGAGATTAAAAATCATCCTATGAAACCACTAAAATACCAAGGAATTTGTAAAGTTCCCAAACCAATTTTTTGCTTGGAGACAAGATTGTTTAACTGTTTATTGGTTGTTACTTGTGTGTTTGTAGGTTTACTTCATGAAGTTGGGAATTAGGGTTTTGGTATGAAGATCAAAGCATGAAGATATAGATCTGAACATATATCATAACGAAATGACAAAATACAACAAGAAACACCAATATAGAACCAATAATGTCAGATCTAACCTTTATTTAGATAATAAAGAGATCCTGATACAATAGATATACATATATGGAAGAATACCATAATAATATCCAAGTTGGAATAATAATTGCTACACTAATGTCCAAACTGAAGATAATATCCTCCAAAGGCACTCCAATGAACTAAGGAAAAGCACAAGATTGATTTCTTTCCCTCCAAGAGCTAGATACAATCCTTCTAGCTGAGTTGTGCCCTCCTTGATAACTGTAGATGCTCAATATTTTGGCCTCCCCTCCTAGAGACCTCCAAATTCTACCAAAATGGCTAGAGTAGTAGATCATGACAAGATAAAAACCCTGGTGAAGTCTCTACTTGAATGATGAATATTTGATCCTCCAAATGATGAAAACCATAGATGAGTTGTGCCCTCCTAAATTATTGTAGAGACCTATATATTTCGACCTCCCTCCTAGAGACCTCCAAATGCTACCAAGTTCACTAGAACTGTAGATCGGGGAAGGACAAACCCCCTGGTGTAGTCTCAAGAAGAACAATCAATATCTAGCCCTCCAAATGGATGAGACCTCCTTCTACAATGCGCCCTCCTTCTCTCCAACTTGTGTCAAGCTCTGATAAATCATATGATAGCTAAACCTCCTCCAAAATGGACTAAAAAGTATTCCCTAGGCCATATAGAGAAAACCCAGAAGTTCTTATGCCCAAAATCCCTCTCCTCTTCCTAGATCGAATTTTTATCCTTCAAATGGTGCGCCCTCCTATTGGAAACCCCCTTAGGTTGTGCACTATCTCTTCCTTTGCTGATAGATATGACCTGTACCTATTGTAGAATGGTGTGGAAGGAGTATTTCACCCCAATACCAAAATTGGATCAAGGTAGGTGGGATATTTCACCACCGAGTTGATCTCTAGGGATTGTAATCTCAAAACCCTCAAAACTCCTTTGTGCTTAAGAGCCCAAATGAAAAATGTAATAATAATCCAGAATGAGTGAGAGTTGTGCCCTTCCTTTATTTTATACCCCTGATATAATTCTATGTTGAGTTAGTTAACCCCTGGGGTTAACTCCTAGATTTTCCACACATGTTCTTTTATTTTCTTCATTTTACCTTTTCTCCCAAAGTCAACTTAAAATTATAACATTGTGCTTAGGTAAGTGCTTTGGGGTGTCTTGGTCCCCATGATGCATGAGACTATAGTCTAATGGGGACAAATAGACTACTAAGTCTCTCACAACTTCTTCATCATGAGGTGGGGGACATTACAAAATTGCAGGAGGACCTCGAACAACCAAACAAAAGTGATGACTCCTAATTACATTTAGCATCATGCGTCACATGACCTTAGGATCTCACTACGCCAATTGAGGGTATATTCTCATCAGTTATGTGTGCAGTCCAACCACTACATGCCATGGATGCATACAATAGGTTTTTTGTAAGTTATAGAAGATCGAGATAGAGTAGAACTTAATCATCGAGTATCCCATATATTATGAGATTAGAGGGAAAAACATGTTTATATTGTGACTTAGGAGGCCCCCTTGCTACTTTTTTTGTTGTCCAAATTAGATATGTTTGGTTCTCTATACTCGAGAGGCGATTACTCACAGACAATAGAACCTACAATACTTATTTAGGCCCATATATCCTAATTTGTTAACCACTTTATTCCAACATATATCGGCAATTGGAGACACGAAGCACTGTGCAGACATACCAACCATGGATTAATGTGAACAGAGATTGGGCAAGGTTTGTTGGACAAAGTGGAGACAAAACAACTAAATTGAACTAAGAATAATGGTAAAGAGATGAATAATAGAGGAAATGCTAAAAACTAAACAGGGTTAAATCACCTTCAAAAACTCATACCAAGCATGGTAGCATGAAAGGATAAATTTGACATGATACAACATTAACCTTTAAGTGCATATTTAAAGGGCATTTGAAGTACCTAAACAAAATTATAACACTTTGTCAATTTCTTGGAGAGGAAAAGGATTCTTCTAATACACTTCCATGTAGGGGATGTGAATGTGCAATGCTATAACAGGGGCCTTTTAGATTATACCTCGGAGTTCCTTCTACAGGTGTGGGAAAACTGGTGAAAAAATCTAGACACTTCAACTAGATAGTGAGGACACACTTTTTCTTCAGTAGTTCAGCACATTAATTATGAGGTAGTAATCACTCTTATAAGAGTGGATTATTGTCCAATATTCAACAATCTATTCTTGGCAGTTTGCATGTGTTAGACAATTTGTGTGTTGTTTCTCAATTAAGTAAAAGAGGGCGCATGCAATTGCATGTGTTAGAAATTTGCATGTCATTTCTCAATTAAGTAAAAGAGGATGCATGTAGTTGCATGTGTTAGACGATTTGTATGTCATTTCTTAGTTAATTAAACGAGGGTGCATGCAATTGCATGTGTTAGCTTCAGTTTTATTTAGCAGTTCTCCAATTTTTAACTTAAGTCTAAGTTGAGGGCATTAATTATGAGGGAGTTATCAGTATTATAAGAGTGGATTGATGTTCTATCTTGAACAATCTATTCGCAATATTTTGCATGCCATTTCTCAGTTAAATAAAAGAGGGTGTGTAGTTTAAAGAAGAGTTTAAAAGTGTTCCATGTTCCAAGAGGAATTCCACAGAAGGGGGGTGTGGAACATGAGTTTCATCTACAAGGAGGAGTAAGCACCATGGAGGTTCGAACATCAAAGGGAACTTGTTGAAAAAAGAAAAGGAAGCAATTAGAGGGGGTTAAATAAGAGTTTAAAAATGTTTCAAGTTCCAATAGGACTTCCATAGAAGGGGGTGTGGAACATGAGTTTCATCTACAAACATATGTTCCATTACCCAATATTGGGTTGTATAGGTAAACCATCCTATAGTCAGGAGAAGTGAGGAATTAGATAAATGAGTTACTAAAAGGTGTTATAATTCATCTCACCATGTGAATCACTAATTGTGTTAGTGCCCAAGAAAGATGGTGCATGGAGGATGTGTGTTAACTATAGAGCTCTCAATAGCATTACCATCAAGAACTGACAGTCTCTTAGAAGGATGTGTTATCTATTTTATCATATTCAACATGATAGATTATTGACCAAACTAGATTTAAAATTGGGTTATCACCAAATTTGAGTGAAGGAGGAAGATATGTCGAAGACCACATTCAAACCCAGCAATGATTGTACCACTAGATTGTGCTACCATTTGATTTACCCAATGCACCTACTACATTTATGAGGGTAATAAATGACATTCTTCCTCCATACATTGATTCTTTTGTAATGGTGTATTTGGATGACATCCTTGTGCTAGTGAATCTTGGGAATATTCATGTGTTTAGTGAGAGGGGAAACCATACATTGTCTAGGCATATCAAAGCAAGCAAAATCTCTCTTGTATTAGCCAATCAAGCCAAAAATTTGGTAAATGAAAACATGAAGTTTGTTTTACTTTTTCCTATTGTTGGTAACATAGAAATAGGCGTTGTGTTTTCACTCCCTCTATGTATTTACATTAAATGTAATTTTGAGTCCCATTGACATGCTTTGTAGTCATTAATTAGACATTCATAAAATTATCTTATCTTCTCTAAACAATGAGGAAGCATCATGGAGGCAACTTGTTCAAAGAAGCAAAGAAAGCAATTAGAGAAGTAAATAGTAGCATTTAAAGAAGTGGTCCATGTTCAAAGAGAACTTCCACCCAAGAGACGTGGAACATGAATTCAACCACAATTAGATTCTCCATTACCTAACATTGGGTTGTAATTGAAATCCATCCTAGAATTAGATGAAGTGAAGAATCAAATAAATTAGTTACTATGAGTTATACGGTCAAGCACCCCAACATGTAGATCATCGATTATTTTATTGACCAGGAAAGATGGGACATAGAGGATGTGTGGTGACTATAGAGCTCTCAGTAAGATTACCATAAAGAACCAATATTCTCTTCCAAAGATTGATGATCTATTTGATCAACTTCAACCTGCTAGATTCTTGAAACAATTGGATTTAAAATTAGGTTATCACCATATTCGAGTGAAGGAGGAAGATATGTTGAAGGCCACAGTCAAAACCAATAAACGATTGTACAAATGGATTTTGGGAACACTCAGTTTATGCAACACAACCACCACATTTATGATGGTAATGATCGACATTCTTCATCCATCCATTATTTGTTTTGTAATGATGTATTTGGGTGGAATCTTTGTGTTCAATAAGACTTGGAAATATCATTTGATTCATTTGAAGAAAAATTTTGAGACAATGAAATCCACCCAAAGAACTCATTTAATGTATTCACGATTGGAAGAAATTTGAATACATCAACAAAGAGGCTCTAAAACTCTCCAAATCAACGCAACAAATTCTTCAAATCGTCTCTCTATATCAGCCCAAGAAACTTAGCTCAAAAATTCCAAAATTTCCTAAATGAATTGTTTGAGTCAAATGGAGGGTGGGGGTCTCTTTGAATAGCATGGGGGGGGAGGGGTGGGAGAGGGTTAGGTTTAGTGTTTTAATTTTTTATTTATTGATTTAAAAAAAAAATTAAGTTCAATTTGTCCTGTTGGCCCTTGGTTATGGATTAAGGAAGAAAGCGAAGAAAAAGGAAGGGAAAAGACGAAATCTGAACTGAGTGGAAGGCACATTGACTGAGATTGGGTCAAAGTGGTTAAAGAATCAGAAAAGAAGGAGTGAAGCAAGGGAAAACAATCCATTGGACAAGAAGATTGTGGAGAACAGGTCAGCAAGGAAGATAGATCGTGGACAACTTAGCAAGCAGAAAAATCCACCAATAGATGCTTTGGAGCACCTCACGAGAAAGATGGAAAGACAGGCTGGCGAAGCCCGAAAAACGTGGGTCAAAGAGGACCTAGGGTTTTAGACACCCATGGTTTTGGTATTTAGGGTTTTGACACCTAGGTTTCGACCTAAGGATGTCTGAGAGCTATTGTAATGTATAAATAAGAACCTAGATGGGAGAAGAGGGGTTTGTGGTTCGTCATTATTGTGGATAATCATTGTTGTTGATACTATTGTGTATTGTGCGAGAGAGAAGTGTTGTGCATGAGAGAATTTTGTATTGTAAGATCTTCAGCTGGGTGTGAAGATCAACCCTCTAGCTGGGTGCGTAGGGAGGGGAGAGAAAGGAAGAGAGATCTACAAGCTAAGAGTGTAGATAGAACTATATGTTTTCCTATAATATCAAGAAACACAGTTATGTGGATGTAGCCTTAGGGAGAGGGTGAACCACGTATATCTTGTTGTTCTCTGGGATTGGTGTTGTGTTTTTTTACCTTCTGTTATTTTTTTATCGCATCATAGTGTTAGATCTGAGATATAACAGTTGGAAGTGGGTTGAGTTGGTAATTAATATCTAGTTGTTGTGTTTCTATTGTTTTAGATCCAATTTGTGTTTCCTCTGGTTGTAGACACCTGTGTCCTGCAACCCCCTATTGCTACTTCGGGCAAGGTTGCATCTGCTTCGCAGGTGTTACCGAAAGGGACAATAGTTTGGGCTTGTTGGTGCGTTGTTAGAGCTGAACCCTGGGTCTTCCCATGTGCCAATAGGTCCCCATCGTCAACTATATGGTTTTGACATTTATGCCTGGTTCAGGTACAAAACTAATATGGTTTTGATAACATTTTTTTAAGCCATGAAATAGGGGTTTTGTGGGTAATAACCCTTAGATATCCTTCATGAATGGTGTGTTCCCACTCTTATGGAGGTAAACAATGTAGATGGCCCAATAAAATGGAGGTGAATGTGGACTCTTATGCAAAAAATCACCATTAATAGAGGTAGTAAATGCTATAATGGAAGCCATGAGAGTCACAAAGGAACTCCCTAACTCTTAGCCATGAAAATAGAGCAAGAGTACAAAAGGGAAGGGATAGAGATGGCTACAAACCCTACATTGGTTTTAATCCATGAAATAGTGGTTTTGTGGGTGAGAACCCTTAGTTATCCTTCATGAATGGTGGGTTCCCATTCTTATGGTGGAAAACCATGCTAATGGCCTAAGAAAATGGAGGTGAATGTGGACTCCTGTGCAAAAAATCATAATTAATAGAGGTAGTAAATGCTATAATGGAAGCCATGAGAGTCACAAAGGAACTCCCTAAGTCTTAACCATGCAAAATAGAGAAAGATTACAAAAGGGAAGGGCTATAGATGGCCACAAACCCTACAAAACCATGAAACAAAAAGGATGAGTGAAACCTCGATAATGAGAGAAAACTTTCCATGAGTAAGGAAAAAACACAAGACAAAATTAGAGAAGAGTGCCCACAAAGGGGGATGACGAGCTTCAAAGGAGTTGAATGCTCAAAGCAAGGAAAAGGAATCATGAACTAAAAAAATACACAAAACTTATATAAAAATGAAAAGTAAAGTGTAGAAGATCTAGAACCTTTAAACCTAATGTGGGTCAATCTAGCGCTCCTCATGGGAAATTAAATGAATAAAATATTGCAAGAAGAGAGCCAAGTAAACATAAAAAATGAGTGTCAAATGCATATTAAGTTAGATTTCTATAAAGGGGGTAAAATTCCCCAAACCTTCCCAAGTCCTTATAAAACTTCAAGTATCTTGAATCTCACATTTTAAGAAAACCTTAATCTAACTCATATTAAAATATTTTTTTCTATGTTTACGATATTGATTGTATCTTGGGAAATCAAGGGCATCGGTCCTGAAAAAAATAAAATAAGCCATCATATTTAATTATATTCAAAACCTAATATAATATGTATTTAATAAACCATATTACCTATGGTGGAAATGGATAGAGAAAATACTAGTGTTCAAAAGCGGGTGCAAAGAATCTACAAGAGTTCAATAGGAAAATCAAGAGGAATAACAATATGTTGCAGAAATTAAGAATGATATCCAAGGGAGGTTTTGGATCATTGATGATGATGATGATGATGATGATGATGATGATAAATTCCATCCACTATGACCAACTTTGGTTTATTGGACCTTGTTGACCACCTATTTCGACTAGGGGGTCAACGTCATATACAATGAAGATATGTGCCTAGTGGTACAACCAGTTTGAAGACTTTTATTTCTATGTACTCGAAATGTCTGCTCCCCTACGTAGGACAATATTGTAATATTCTAGAATTATTCAATTTGTTTCTAGTTACCTAGGACTTTATCATTAGGGAAGTCCTGTCACCGAGTGTTTTTTTCATCGGGTAATTAATCTTTCTTAACTGCAATTTTAATTATCCTTGAATTTTTCACTCACATAAATCCTCCAAAGTGTTGAAAGGTGTTCTAATGATCGATCCCAATGGATGAATAAGGTTTATAAGTGTTTTAAATGACCATTCTAGAAATCTCCTAGAGTCTTGCGAAATTTTGTTAAGTTTTGATAGTATTTTTTAAATAATTAAAATTCCGACAAACTGGGAATTTTTAATCATTTTTTATGTAAAATGTAAAACTTGGTCCTTGGGGGTGTTTTATAGCGGTATTATTACTAAAATAAAACGTTCTATGATCCCATACACCCTTGTACCAAGTCTCAACTCAATTGGACAAGTTTTGCTAGGTCATTGTCCATATGGAGTCCAAGTCAGTCAAAAATCAACAAATAATTGGCTAAATTAGAATAGCCAATTTTTGTAAAAATGACTAAAGTCATGAGAGAGAGTTAGAAAAGGATTCCTAATTTATTTCCTAAGTTGGGAAAATTATTTTCCACTTAGAATAACCCCCTTTACTAATCCATCAACCTCAAATGGTCATTCCCTAAGAAGAGGGGTGCCCCCCTTGCTCATGAACACATAGGAAATTAAAAATAAACCAAGAGGGGGGCCAAAACCAAAAGTATATCCCCCTTTGACCCTAACTATATGTTTGGTGATTGGGAAAGGTGTTTCCCCCCTTCCCCACTCACCCATCATGCCTCACCCACTCACTAAACCCGAAAAGTGTGCCCCCCTTGAGGAGACCTCCCTCCCTTAGATGTGTGACACTTGGATGCCATCCAAGAGGGGTCTTACGTCTCTCTCAACTATAAAAGAATGTCTCCACTCCTCATTTCTTCATCATTTTTCATTGAAATTCTATTATGCCAAAATTTCTCCCATTCTTTTCTCTCTCTCTCTCTCATTCTCTCATTGTAAATCTTGCTACAAGTATTTGTAGCAACATTTTGTGGAGAATAAAGGAAGCTTTGGAGGATCTCTTGTGTTAATTGGGAGTCTTCTTAGTTATCTTCATGGTGTTCTTCTGAGGTGATATAGCTACATTTTATTTCTTGTATATTTTTTCTTTCACTAGTTTAACTTGGAGACCCAAGAAAAGTATTTTTCTTGGGAGTGATTGTTAGTAGTATTACTATTAGTTTTTGCAGTAGTTTATTTCAAGTTTGGAAAGTATTTTGCAAGATTTTTAGATGCTCTCACCTCCTTGTTGTCTTGTTTAGCAAGAGAATACTTGTTTGTAGGTCACTAAAGGATAGAAGGAGTGATTTTAAGAGCGGGAAACTCACTCATTCAATCATCCAAGGCTTCTACTATTTTCATTTTCTTATTTCCATCCTTTTCTCTCATTTATAAGAATTTTTATGATCTAAAATAGTCACTAAAAACTTCACTTTTATGATCATATTTTAACATATAAATTTATGTTTTTATGTGCTAACATAAATTAATCTTTTTCTTAAGTGGTGTGTAGCATTTTCAAGCAAGTTTAGCTTGCTGATTTTTTCAGATTTTCACCAAGAAAAGGGGAGGTACTACTTGTTTTGGGCCCCCAAAACATTCAAAAATCATCCTAAAGTTAGGATACCAAGTCCCCTTTCATCTCTCTTATTCCAAAGCATTGTAAGAAACACAAGAGAGTGTCTTGGGCTTGCCTTCTCACAAATAAATATAAAAATTTGATATTGTAATTAGTTAGAAAATATTGTCCACACCTTGCAAAGAGATTGGCATAAGCCATCCTTAAAAAATCCTCAAGGCTAGGTTTAAATTTATTTTCTTTCATTTCTTTTATTACACCCACCTTGTCCAAAATGGTAGGCTTGTCCTACACTTGAGCCATTGTTGTGGGGTTGCTCTTTGATTTCCAAGTCATTTAAATTCTTTCATTATACCCACCTTGGACAAAACGGTAGGCTTGTCCTCCACTTGTGCCATAGTTGTGGAGTTTCTTTTTAATTTTCCAAGTCATTTAAATTGTTTATTTTTCCCACACCTTGTAAAGAGATTGGCCTTAGCCATCCTTTCAATATTGTGAAGGATTGTCCAATATTTCAATTTATTGCAAAGTAATCATATTTGTGCTCTACCTCTGCCCCGTATTCCCTCCCCTTTCCACTTAGTGGATACTGGGTCACTAAGAAAGGAAAAAGAATTGGAGTTTAGTTTAATTAGGCATCCAATTGTTATTGTTTCCACCACCAAAAAGGGTGACTTGGGAGGTTACAAGGGGTTGAAGTCGGGGATGGATTCGTGTCACTACATGTCCTCCTTGCTTGAGCGCCCAAGCAGTCTGTATTTGACCCGTGGATATAGGGAAGGACCTTGTTTGTCCTTCTTCTTGAGCACCCAACAATTCCATTTGGTTGAGGGGATAACAATTTGGGGTAGTCATGTAGTCTAGGCTTGTATCTATCACACTTTAATCCCCCTAATTCAACAGATACTTAAAACTTATTAAAATCAAACAACTACATTCAAAACATTGCACTTCAAGTTTAGCTATTTACTTTCAAAACAATCTCACTTTTTCAAAGTTGTGCAATTTTACATTTCAAGCAATTTACTTTCTATGTGATTTACTTTCCAAGCAATCTCATGTTCTAATTTATTCTCTTTCAAGCACTTTCTTTCATTGTGAATATTTGCATGTATTAGAGATTATTTATTTTTGGTTGAAAGCACTCTTTGTTCATTTGGAAATAATTGTCTAAAGCTTAAAGTATTTCACTATCTAATTTATTGTGTAGATATTTCATGTATTATTCCATGTTGTAGATATTTATTTAATTGTCCATCTCAATAAGAAAACTTTCGGTATTTTTTAGGCACTGGTCTATTTTATTGTATTGTAAAGAAAAGGATTGCACATCATTAAAGGAATTGCATTTTCATTGTTTTCTTGTAATTGGGTTGGGTTTCCCTAATAAAAACTAAATTAACTCCTAGATCATTTATTAAAACTTAACTTAGTAAAGTAGGGTATACCCCCCTTAGCTTCCCTAGGAGTGAGCCTAGACGGGAGAGGTCTAGATTGACGTGACAATGGGTCCAGAATTAGGCTTGTGCCTCTAAGGAATCACCAATTGGGTTGGAGACTTATCCATGTTAGTAGATGTGTACAAGGATGACAACAAACCCATTACCCCCCCATGTCTGGGGGTAACTAGAGGAGATCATGTCCCAAGGCCCAATATGGAGACAATAATCCCAACCATGATGATGATCAACATGTCCACAAATGGCAACCCATCCACCCCCCTCATTTACCTTTACAATTACAGGTCAACCAAGTCTCATCACATCCAAGCAACCTCGTATATGGGACATGGTAAGCCAGCATCACCATGAGGTATGTTAGTCCTTTCCTAAAAAGTGTTGCGCTTAATTTCTTGGGCATGTGGATGAGGATATTTGGTTGAAGTTGGATAATGGATCACCAACTTGGAAATTGTGTCAGTTTCCTTGTTTCACCTTGGTGGTCAACTTTTATGACCTAGTCCCGTGTTGTCGATGCCTAGGGAAAAGGGGTAGTATTGGGGGGCCCTCACACGGGTAATGTTCTATTCCAGATCCTCTCATAGTGTATTGAACTTCAATAATGGGCCATGGTCCATTCTCTCATGAGAAGAAAGGGATGAAGGCCCAAAGGTTGGTGTAGTTGCTCCATATATCTATGTTATGCTATAAATGATAAGGCCACCATAAAATCCTCATGCCAACTTGAGCTCTACCCCCTCTAATGGTGATCTTGTTTTCTAGATGTGAATGAATGCACCAAATTACAAAGGACTATATCCTAGTAAAAAATGAAGGAATGAAGCTTGAAACCTTTTAAAGGGGAATTCTAAATGATAAGTGGGTATCAAAAGGAAAATTAAGGGGTCCAAAATGCAAAAATTATCGAGGAAATAATATCTCAAGTAGGAAAGAGATCCCTCTACAAAGGCACTCATAGAAATGGATTCGATGACACCATAAGCCATGAAGTAATACCTAAAACCTTATCACTACTACACTTACTCTTGAAGGGTTTCTTTCTTTCCTACTTCCCTCGATATCTATTCTTCTACCTGAGTCTTTTATTTCCTGTCTAGGTTAGAAGACCTAATAGGGTTGGATGAAGGTCCTCCCATATTTAAACTTGCCAACTCACATGGGGTTTTGGGTTGGTGTGATGCTTGAAGGGGATATTGAGGTGAATTGTTTACATGGATTATATCTTAAATTACAACTTATTTTGCATGTTTTAAGGACTAATATTTCTTGTGAACCTTGGATAACCTTGTCTTATACTCTGGTTTTTTTTGGATGGCCCTGTCATGGTTATTTGAGGGATGTCCTACGCTTGTACCCAGAACATTATACCTTTTATTGTAGGACTTTGGCATGTTTTATGAAGAGCAGTGGGTCATCTAGTGACTCACCACCCTCAAACATCAGCTCTCACATCCTTGGAACCTTAAACAATGGACAGATGGGATTGGTTTGATAAGCTTCAGTCATGATGGTGCACAGATGGGTTGGAATCCCATAGGATGGGTAGAGTACCCCAGAGCTTATTATCCATTGGATCAGGGACGTTGCAACAACAAACAACCAAATACCTTGCAGAGACTAGATGCAACTCCCTCCAACCTGGACGCAACACCTTGGATCCTAGATGTTGGCCCTCATTTGATGATGGTGTCATCTTTTAGGTTTTGGTGGATGGTTGGGGTACCAATGATGATTTGGCAAGGCCATGGTGAGGAGACACTTCATTGACATTCACCTCACCTTGGATTAGTTCCACGTGGCCTTAGGAGGCCTCCTCTTTTCCTAAGAGGGCTATTTGTCACACACATGTGGCCATTATTGATGTATATTTTGCATTTTAGCATCTGTAAAGGATAAATCATAGGTAGACCCCACTTGAATTGAATGTTATGTTATGTTTCTAGACAAATTAGCTAGGCTAGCCTCATACAAGAAGGCTAGCACTAGCCTTTTTGTTTCTCATCATCACTCCTCACCTTTGTGGGGTAACACTTCTATCATTTTTGCTATTTCAACCATTCTTGGTCTCTTATCTTATACGCTATGCTTGGAGAACGTCTATTGTGGATACTTTTGTTGATTTTGGATGGATATTTCTACAATTAGGGTTTTGTGCTCTTGGTTTCTTGGATAAATTAAGTATTTTTTTGCAATTCTATGGTATTTTGTTAATGTAAATGGTGAAATTCCTATTTTGTTGCAAGAAGTATTGTTTTGCTAAAACTCTAAGAGGGGAACATAAGTGTTTATTCCCCTCACAAAGTTTTATTTGTCCAAGTTGGTGAAACAACCTTTCTATGGTTGGAAGCCTAGAGCCCTAAAGTGATAGTACTTTAGGATTCTAGCCCTACACAATTGATATTTGACCTAAATGAAGCTACAAGAAGGGAGAAACAATATCTAGGGTCCAAATGTATTTGCACCCTAGATATCATTTTCCTCAAAATCTAAATCCTAAGGCCCAAATGTGCATGCACCTTAGGATTTATACACTACCTATTGGTTTCAATTAGATGAATCTTCAATTTTGGATGCATTTGAGACTACATATGCCCTAGAATGAAAATGACGTTGATCTAGAAATAATATTGTGGTGAAAGTAGTTGGTAAAATCACTTTTCTTAATCTCTCAAGTGTTCTACTAACTTCACTAACTCTAACCCTAGAAAAAAATCACAATAATTATTGTTGTTCTTACAAAAGTTTGCTACAACCACTGAAAATTGTTTTAATTTGCTACATGCACCTAATTATAAGTGGATTAACTTGTTCAGAAATCACCTCTAACAATTGGACAATATTCTATTAGTTAAATGCTTGCTTTTCATGGTAAATTATGGTGTTTCTGAGCATTAATTGTTGTTTTTGTTACAAATCTTCTAGGGTAATGGGATCTGACACAGTGGTACTCAAAAACGTCCATAACTTGTTCCCCATGAGAACAGTTGCAATCTTTACCTTCCACTGCAGGTAGTTGGAGATCCCCTCCAACCTATCCTCATACCTGAGACTGGAGGTCATCCTTTTCCAACAAGCAAAGACCATTTTTCCCTTCTTCTTCCAAGAAAAAACCCTTGCAAATCATTGCTACTCAAGTGACAAACTCTATACACTAAACCTCAGAGCCCAAGCTCTGATACTATGTTGAAAAATACTAGACAAACACTTAGTAAATAATCAGATTTCAACCTCCAATAGTCATTCAACAATAAGCAGGTTAACACATGCATTAAACTTGAACTATGAGCAAAAATACAAATGGCTAAGCATTCTGAAAATCAACAATGGAAATAAATGAACAATAGACAACATTCTTTCACATATTTGACATAAAAATTTCTAGGCAATGCCCCTGGAAAAAACCCAAAGGGAAATCCATCCAAGGAGAGATTCCTTTATTGAGCTTGCATGAAAAATTCTGAGTTTACAACAACAACATTTTCAGCATTAAATACATATCACTTATCTCATAAATTGTGCCAACAATCCACCTTGAAAACTATGTCAAAGACCTTCAGAAACTGAACTTGATTTCTGCCTCAAAATTTGTGCCCAGATTTCTACTATATGACTGTATTGTACAGTATTTTTTGGCAGCAGTAAAACCTCGATTTTTGTGCACAACAATTGTTCTTTTTTATATGGATTTTTGTTTGCTAAAAACCTTGAAAATCATGCCAAACTTTTGTTCTATGGTTTCCTCCATTTCAGTGCATAAAACTAGTTGTACAACCCAACAAATCTGTATTGTACAATCCTTCTTTAATGTTGTACGGACATGTATTAAATGTTGATAATTCTCCTTGGGATGCATTCCAATCCTCTTTGTTGCTCCTCCCTTTCCTTTCAGCTCAATCTTTCTTGGAAAGTGTGCTTCTTCACATTCCTCTCAACCTCTCCTTCAAAAGTGCACCCCATCTTTTATTAACTCATTAATGAGCAACTATCCTAACCCTATATCTCCAAAGAGATAGATGGTCAAGATTAAATCTTTCCCTCTTGAGATCACTGATCGTGACTTAATCTTTCGTTGAGTTCACTTAAATCACTTAAGTGACCCAAACTTCATAAAGTCACTTTTAACCATTAAATATTAAAAGACCCAACTTAACTTTATAAAATCACTTTATAAACTCAAGTAACTAGAGAGAGGCATTTGCTCGATCACTTCTGCATGTTGGGAATCGCCAATGAAAAAGTAACTCTTAGCTACAAAAACTAACAAAGCCACCATGGATGAGGCATGACAAAGTGAAGTTGTAAATTTCACTAGGAAATTAACAATGATAAGAAAATCCAAACATGCATGTAATACCTATTTGAGTGAAGGATGCAAAACATTAATAACAAGAATACCAAAGACTTGCTCCATCATCCAAATGCCTACAAAATTACAAATAAAAGGAGGGAGCAACATGTTACAGTGGTGGTCTCCCTTTCAAAAGAGAGAAAACAAAGAAGGAATTATCATAGAGTCATAGCCAAGATAGGATTAGTTCTTGTAGCGACAAGCACAAGTGAGGATCCAAAATATAAAAACAAGGGAAATGAGACTCCACAACCAAGGTATGAGGAAACAATGGAAGTGTTTAGGCAACAATGATGCCAACTAAAAATGGGGCACGCCACAAGAAGTTTAGATTTTAACAGATCTACTCAAAAACAACACCAAATCACACAGATTTACTAACAAACAACACCAAAACAATTAATTTATCCCGGGATCTACTAAAAAACACCAAAACAACAGCTAAAACTTCCAGGTTTGCAAATCTAGGTAGCAATGTAGGAAAGATCAAACTGAAAATTATATACATTGGCACTGGGATAAGGATTAGAAGCAGGGCCGACCTATAAACTGAGTCAGAGCCAATCTGTATGTGTAAATATTACTTGAGCCGACCTCTTGCAGATTTTAAATGCTGATTTGGTGTGAACTTGGGTGATTGAGCTGACCTTCAAGTATAATTTGATGAAGAGTAGGCTTTCAGGTTTGGGGTTTTATGCCCACATTTGGAGGACACTAAGTGGCTTAGAAGACATTCTTGGAGGAAAGTTCATACCCCTTGGCGGTTTGTGGTCCCACTCTGAAAGGTTTCATTGCGGAATCATTACACATTTAAGGGCCCTTGGAGGCTGGATGCTGCAGCAACACTTTTCCCTTCATTTATGGGAATGGGTCACCATTGGGAGGGGTTCTGCCACTTAATTTTGTACATGTGGCATGAATTCCCCAAAATTGTATTATTTTAGGATTATTTAATTGTTGAAGAGGGCCTTTTGCCCCTCCATAGGCTAGTTTAGGGGATTTTAGCTTAGAAAATAATATTTTATTGTACGAGGAAATTGAGCCTTTCCCTCTATAAATAGAGTGCCACTTCCTCTCATTTGAACGCATCAACTTGAGGGATTTTTCCCTTGAGAGGTCTGAAATTTCTGAAATTTTGTTGAAGCATCTTGTATTGTACTTGGACACATTTTTTGGAAGATTGATCTAGTGGATGTTTTCTCTTGTTTTGGTGGATGTTTAATGAAATTGGGGTTTCTCGTGCATAGCAACTTGGTATAGTAAGTGTTCTATCCCAAGCTTAAATTTTTTGTCTCAATACATTTGGTGGATTCTTTATTAGAGTGGTAATAAGTGGATGTTATCATGTATACTTGAAACCCTAAGGAAGGATTGACAGTGGTCATCCCCTTCCCTTGTTTTATCCATCTTAATTCATTGAGACATTCAAGGTTTGCCCTAAGGGTTAGGAGTGGCTATCCTCTTAAGGTTTATCTTGGCTAGGGTTTAGTTGTAAGGGTTAGGAGTGGCTATCCCCCTAGGGTTTAAAACCTACTTCTCTTGATCTTGTGCTAGAAGCTCTTGGAGAAATAGGACGACACCTAGGGTTTATGAGGGGATAAACTATAAGGTTTTCTCTCTTAGAAGGTTGACCTAGGATTATGAGGGGATAATCCTAGGATAGGCCTTCAAGTCTTCTTTTGCCCTTGACCTCCATTGAAGCGCTACATTGACTCCATATGCTCAATGAAAAGACACTAACCCTCAAACCTCCAATTGCCTTCTTCAATACTCTAAAGGTACCCAAACTCATTTTTCTTGGACTTCACTCTACATTGAGCTTCCTTACCCTATGTCCTAGCAAATCTTAATCCAGGGAAACCCCCTTGAGTCAAAGCAGAGCTGGCTCGAAGTAAAAGAGGGTTGGTGAGGTGACAATGGCCTTCCCTCTCAATTACATAGGATTGCACTTGAGATTTCGAACTTTAGCTCAATAAGGAAATAAAGGACTTGTTACCCCTATATGCCTAGTGGTAACTAGAGGAGATCATGTCTCATGGCCCACAATGAAGACAATGATCATGTTGATGATGATGATCATCATGTCCACCTATGGCAGCCCAACATCCCCCCTCAAATTTTCCTCTTCTATTCTGGATCAGCCAAGCTCATCACATCTAGTCAACATAGTCTTTGGAGATGGTAAGCCAAGCGTCACCATGAGGTACATTAGTCCTTCTTTCATATAGAGTGTTGCACTTAATATACTAAGCATGTGAATGAGGATCATTGGTTGAAGTTGGACTAATAAAAAGGCAGACTAAGGGGTTGGAAAAACAGAGCGCCTAGAAAGTGGTAACTCAAGAGAAAGCACATCCTCCACAAAGGCGCTCATACAAATGGACCAGATGACCTCATAGCCATGAAGTAAGCCCAATCCATTTCACATCACACTTATTCTTGAATGGGTTCTTTTCTTTCCTGCTTACTCTCGGGACATATCCCTCTACTTGGGCCTTTCCTTTCTTGCTTTGGTTGGCACACCTAATAGGGTCTTTTGATAACCCTCCAATATCCAAACTTGCCAACTTGCATTAAGTCTTGATTTAATGTGAAGTTTAAAGGGGATACTTGATGTGCACTGTTTATATGGATTATATCTTAAGTAACAGCTTACTATGTATGATCTAAGGGGTCTTATACCTTATGAACCTTGGTTTTACTTGATTCCATGCTTTGATTTGATTTGGATGCCCCTAACATGGGTTTTGAAGGGAGTCCCATGCTTTCACCATGACGTTGTGCATATTTTTATAGGATATGCCATGTGTGATGCAAAACGTTGAGTCACTTGGTGGTTTGACATACTCAGATATAGGCTCTCACATCTTTTAGACCTTGGACGATGGACTGATGGGCTTGATTTTGACAGATATGGTCATGATGGCACACTTATGGGCATGTGCGATAACAAGGCCCATACTTTGGACTGTGCACCCACACATTACCTAGCCATTTGATGGACGTTGCAATTGGTTTGGCTTGGACAACATGCAAAGATGATGTACACCCTCCTCCACCATGGACGTCATCCTTCACACCTTAGACGTTGAGTTTTGTTTATGATGATGTCATGCTAGGGTTTGATGGAGATGTTGGGGTTTGCTTGCCAAATGGACACCACATGATGATTTGAGGGGACATGACATTCTCCCACCTTGTTTTCACTTTGGATGATGATACATGGCTTTGGGAGGCCCTCTTTCACCTCTTGGAGGCTTGACGTCACCACACGTGTGGCTTTATGATGACCATTTTGCATTTATTTGTTATTGTAGAGGCTATTTTGAGGGATCAGCTCCACTTATAGCATGAATTGTAATGATTTTAGTCAAACTATGTGGACAATAGCACTAGGGTTACCTTGTATAAATAAGGCTAGCACTCATTTTAATTTTTCATCATCACATCTCACTTGTGACTGAGAGCTCTAGAAAATTTTCGCTCTACTCTCTGTCTCTTGGATCTAGTGTGCACCTTTGGAGAAGGATTGCATTGTGGATTCTTTTCATTTCTTGGATGATATCTTGTTGCAACTAGGTTTTCTTGGCATAGCGACTTGGATAAGTAAGTAATTTATTTTAAGTTCATATGTTTGCTCATGGTACAATGTGGTAATTACTATCTTGTTGCATGTTACTTGTTCTAGTGAAACCCTAGGAAGGAGACATAAGATTTCTCTCCTACACCCTTGTTTGTCCAATTTTTGGTGAAAGCATTAAGAGACCTAGTCTCTTGCTAAGATTCAATGACCTAAGGATCAAGAGAGGTTGCACCTTAGGGTTTTGATCCTAGTCTATTTCGATTCTTGAACTAGGTAATCTAGAAAAAAAAATGGCATCTAGGGCCCAAGTGAGGTTGCACCCTAGAAATCATTTTTCTTGTAATTTTTAGTCCTAAGGTCCAAGAGAGGTTGCACCTTAGGGTTAAAACTGCATTCTTCTTGAGCATCTAATTCATTCTTTAAAGTGTTACATGCTTGACTCCATATCCCTAGAAAGTAGATGGCACTAGTCTAGAGCTCTCTTTGTGGTGAATATATTCTTAGAATTAGTACACACTCTCTCCAAGAAATTTAACTAACTTCACTAACTCTAACCCTAGCAAACAAATGATATTCATTGTTGTTGTTACAAAGGTTTGCTACAACCACTAGGCTTTGATCTAATTGTTGCACACTTACTTGAAATAGTGGCTAAATATACTCAGAATCATAGTCTAGCAATTGGATGTTACTGCACTTGTTGAAGGCTTAATTCTTATGCCCAATTGCTATATTTAGGGGTACTTTTTCCTATTGTTACAAAATAGTAATTGTTGTTATACATTGTCTAACTGTTGTAATTTTTCAACAACAATTTGTTTATTTGATTATCTAGTGTCTAAGAGCTCATTAATGAGCTACATAACTTGGTAATTGTCTATTTTATGCTTTGGATTGTTTATTGTCTCGTACAGGTGAGCCAATTACCTCATTTTCCTTTTACCTCTCCTAGACCTAGACCTAATTTTTAATTGACTAAGATAGGGGGTTGTAGGCTTGGCTAATCTTACTACTTGATCCCTTGAAGTCACTAGGGAAGCCTCCCTTGTGTTGGACCTCCTTCCATTACTAAAACGAGGGAAATATATACTTAGGTGGTTGGGGTAGAAAATTCTATTTGTTACACAAATAGGTATTTGAGGCTTTTCACAAGTACAAATCCTGTGATAACAACACCATTGCCCAAAAGACTAGAAAAATTAATAAAATAAATGAGCAACAAGTTGTAACAGGAAATTCCTTCACAAAATAGAAAAAGTTAAAAGGAGAGTAAGACAAGGCACAAAGAGGAATGCGTGCAAGGACAAGGCTAAGAAAAGATAAGGACTTGCATCAAAAACTCCACGATAGGATCCAAGAGATCAATATGAAGGAGAAGATGCTCCCATAATCAAGGAGGGAGTTAATATACTAATATTGTAGGCAAAAACAATGTTGACTAAAAGAGAGAGGCCACAAGAAATGTGGTACATCTAAGGGAGGTTTAAAGTTGGGAGATAAGGTTCCCAAAAGGAAAGTAACAAGAGGGGCTCTTGTCTCAGACGATTCAAAACAAACTATAGAGAAGATCCATGAAAACCCAAGAAGATAAGGGAGGATTCCCCAACATGAAGGAACGAGCTAGAAGATAAGAAGGGAACATTAGGGAGAAGGCACAATGAAGTAACGAGGAAGGGAAAGAGGGGGAGGGGATTTGACAAGAGAATACTCACACAAGAGGAAATGAAAAGTGGGGAGAAGTGATATACCACAAGAAAGAGTGAATCCAACTGAGAAGGAACAACCAAAAGGATGAAGTAAATTAGGACTCAACTTGGAACAACAATGAATTCGTCACAAATTTAACACATTTTTTGAACAAACTACTTTACACACCTCAAAGGAAGGGATGAAGCAAGCATTAACTTCAATGATTCAAGGTGCAAGTCCAGGCTTAAGAAAAACCAAAGTTGGGCCAGAAAAAGATGGTTTGTTGACCTAGGTTATTGGATTTGTGCTTCCTTTAGGAGATTTGTTTTCATTGATCCACATGTTTTGCATATGCCATAGCGTAAGAAAATAAAATGGTGCATTTACCCAACTCCTTTAATGTGAGCATATTTATCCTATTTAAACCATTGCATGAAAGAAAAATATCAATGGAAGAAAGAACCATTCTTTCACATTCCTTGAAAAAACACAAAAACAAAATACAAACAAATTTCGGTGAGGTCAATGGCTATTTTTTTCCTACATGTTCACTGATATCATTTGTACAATAAATGTAATTACACTATGAAAAGGAGTAAGGGAGAGAGGAATCATCCCAAAAGATTCTACAAGAGGGCACATCGAAGGTGCACTATTAGGCCCTGCAGAAGCATTTGTGTGAGTGACACACAAGGAGCTCTTATGGGTGGAGTGTGTAAAAGGGAAACTCTTCAAAAAGGAGGATATTATATCTCTTATGAAAGAGTGATTTGGACCCTAAAGTTTCAAAAGAGGATACACTAGAGATGTGGCAAGAATTTAACATGAAGCATAGAAAAACATACGCTGCTTAACTACCAATAATAAATTAATAAGTCCAATTATTGAGCTCTTTGCCTTTGTGTTGATCATATAATGGGGGGATGACAAAGGGAAAGGAAAATCATGGTGATTAGAAGAAACAACGAAGAACTTCAAAGAATCTCTTGCCTCATGTTTTTCCTAGTAGTTTAAAGCATATGGGATAACACTACGAGTGCCCCAACAAAAATCACATTAGAAGAAGAAAAAAGAGGGATTGAGCTAACAAGTGTAAAAGGTAGGCCAAAAGTCCAAGAAGGAAATGGAGGGACCAAAAGGAGGTCCAAGAGGTTAAAGGGAGGTGGAGAGGCCAAAAAGGGGATCAAAGAGACCATAAAGGGAGGTCTGTCAATTTTCACATGCAACTCTATGTGACTAATTTCAGATCTGAAAATTGCTTCCTAGTGATCTAACAGTAAAAACCTAGTTGTTATCACTGAACAACTTTACAATGAAATTTTGACTGAAATCATATGCAGCGAAAACAACAAGATCAAAGATGAATCATCAATACACAAGAGACACACTAATATTGTTCTATAACTTTATCTAATCCTTCAAATTTGAGGACAAAACCAGTCCTCTCAATGTCACCAAAACTGAGGACAAAACCAATCCTCTCAACCAATACAATGTCACCAAATATGAGGACAACCTTGTCCTCCAATAACCATACAAATCAAAAAACCAAACCTCAACAATATTCTGGAAATATCCATTGTCCATGAATCTGTTGTAGACCACATGTATGACATGTTGACGTCATTTGTCATCCTGTATAGATTTGTACTTGCCCAAAAAAAATACATACATGATTCACCTTGCTAGGAACCCGCATATATACGTTGTTTTCTCTAATACAAACAATGTATACTCTATACATGATTCTTCCTTATGCAACCCATGTATATATGTGTTTCATCCTCCTGCAAACTATGTATTGTATGAAAAATTCACTCCACACATGAAACCTTCTTCGCTTCTCTCTTTAGGGCCAGATTAACCACCTTGCAAAATTGACCTTTGTTGAGATTACCAAGCCTCCTAGCACAAGTGAAGACTCACTTATGCTAATTCCATTATTCCATGTTATAATCAAATGTCACAATGACCTCTCTCCTTTATATACATGTCCAATGAGTGAGTTTAGGCACCCCTTCTAAACTCATCAATTAATTAGAATATTTTATTCCTCTTTATGGGTGTGACACCCCATCACAAGCCCAAAAATCTCATCAGTTTGTCCATGAGGCCCTAGCCTCATTCCGAGGCTGATTTCACTGAAATGAAAAGAAAAACTGGTGCCAACAAAAATTCCCACATGTTTGGCACCTTGGCCTCTTGTGGGAATACCTCCCGAAGCTACAAAAATCAACACTCCCTCTTAGTGAGGGAGGTATCCCATCCTCCAACCTCTGTATGCCCCACTGTCGCACATAATAGATATAGGTCTAAATATTCCACCTCATTTGTACTCCAGTAGTCCAGGCTAGCTACTCCCTCTATCACTGTGAAAATAGGTCTGTGAACTGTCACTGGAATAAGCCCTTCTGTCAAGTTTGTCTAACTGGTTGCATCCATGGTCATTGGCGCAAATCTTGTTTTCCAGTATGTATGACTAGCCACATCCTTGGTCACTGAGGAAAAATCTGTGTGACTGGTCACATCCTCAGTCACTAAAGAAAATCATGTTATCCGATCTTCCTCACTGTCTACTCCCTCTGCAACTGAAGAAAATCGTATTTCCTTCTTGGTTGCTTCCTCTATCACTGTAGAAAAACCTGATGAATCAACTAGATCCTCCATGGAAGATACACATATTTCAGAAGCCTCCTGCTCCTGCATCTCCTGTCTGACCTCCTCAACCCAGGAAACATGTCTGGAAGTCCTGGAAGATGTCTCTCTCCCATCTAAAACTAAGGGGGAACTCCCTCTGGATGACGATCTCTCCCTCTGAGCCAACTGACTTTCCCTAAGATCTGTTAGAGTTTAAGATATTATTAGGTTTCTTTTCAATTCACTAGATAACCATAGCATAGATAGGATCACTGAGAAAAACACAATCACAAGAGACACATCAGTTATCCTAGGAAACCCTCATGGGGGAGAAAACCCAGCAAAAACTTCCTTGATATAGATAGCCAATACAATGCCAAGAGAATAAACCAAACACTACAGAAATTCCTCTCCCAAGTAATGCACCTATCTCTCTTTCTTCTTCTCCAACTGCAACTCCAAACTTGTGCTCTGGATGATCAAATGAGTGAGTGAGTAAATGAGTCGTTGGCCTCCTTTATTTATACAATCTAGCAAGGGATGAAAGGAAGTGTCTTTTCACTGGCAGGGCCGACTTCTCTCATTGGGTGGTTAGAACCACTTTAATTTATTCTGGGGGTCGAATTCTCATTTTTCATATTACAATTAGGGTTTGACCAGTCCACAAAAGGGGATTTGTTCATTTACAATGCCCAACATGATCAATCCACAAAAGGGGATTGATCTAATGAATAATACATCAATAATAAAATAGAATACTCTTTGTAGTTACAATATTTCAATACTCCCCCTTAATAAGAAGGGTATTCTACAATAGCATCAGGAGAGAGAGAGGGCAACATCATCAACAACATCTAGAACATTGACTGGCATATCTATAAATCATCGAAATTTTTTCTCATCATCATCGTTCACAACATGGAGCTGGAGTAGCATCATCATCCTCGTCAGCGTGAGGCTAAGGTAACAACATCATCATCTTTAGCGTGAGGCTAAAGTAGCATCATCATCTTCTTTAGCATGAGGCTAAAGTAATATCATCAGTATCTTTAGCATGAGGCTAAAGTAAATTCATCATATTCATCATGGAAGATGAAATAACATCATCATCATCATCATCTTCAACAAGAAGCTGAAGTGTCATCAAAATGGATTAGTGTAACACTAATATATCATCATCATCAATAACAACACAAGGTTGATACAACATCAACAACAACCATATCACAACACAAAGGCTGGAGCATCATAAACAACAACAACATCACAACATGAATGATGGAGCATCATCAACATCAGGACTAGGCTGAGAATCTTCAGCATGAATATAGCATCACAACACGAGGCTGGCTACACAACATAATCAACACGAAGCTGACATCACAGCACGAGGCTGGCAACACAACATCAAAAAGAAGTTGGCATCACAACATGAGGCTGGAAACACAACATCATCATGAAG